>JARYGA010015198.1:0-21186 GCA_030545235.1 Helianthus tuberosus
TTTACATGGACTTACTTTTTACACTCAAAAGATGAGACTGCAGGCATTCTGCAAGACTTTGTGAAACAGGTTGAAAAGCAGTTTGACTTGCCAGTAAAAATCTTCAGAAGTGATAATGGCACAGAGTTCAGGAACAAGGAGTTAGATGATTTCTGTGTGTCAAAAGGAATTATGAGGCAATACAGCATTCCAAGAACACCAGAACAAAATGGGGTTGTTGAAAGAAAGAACAGGACCTTGATTGAGGCTGCCAGAACCATGCTTACTGATTCAGGTTTGCCATTAACTTTTTGGGCAGAGGCAGTAAACACTGCTTGCTATGTCCAAAATAGAGTTTTAATCAACCCTAGGCATCAAAAGACTGCCTACGAACTGCTGTATAAAATAAAGCCATTGATTTCATATTTCAAGGTTTTTGGCTGCCCATGCTTCATTTTAAACTTAAAAGATTCTATCTCAAAGTTTGCAGCCAAAATTGATTGTGGTTATCATCTGGGATACTCAACCACTGCTAAGGCCTACAAAGTGTTTAACACAAGGACTGAGACAGTGGAAGAGACTTTGAATGTAAAGTTCAATGAACTTTCATCAATGAAAATCCCAGCAAATCCTGCAGACTTATTTGATCTTGATAAATTCACATTTGAAAGTGTTGTTGTCAAGTCTAACAATACAGGTCCTTCAGAAAATTCATCATCAGACTATGGATATGAAATCATCATTCCACAACAAAAGTCTGCATCAAGTGGAAGAGCAGCAGATGTTCAAAACAGCTGTCAAAGTTCAACCACTGCTACCTCAACAGTTGTTGATCAGAGTAGCCCATTAACCCCTGCTTCCACATCATCAAACACTGTTGATAAAAGTCCTCAAACAGTGGATCAAAGTCAGCATGTGTCCACACCATTACCTCATATTCCACCACCTTTTGAAGCCACTGCTGGATCATCAAAGTCACCAGCAGTGGTTAGCTCAGATGATTCACATCTGCAGCCCTCCCCACTTAATGCCATTGTTCCATACCAAGGAGATCTTATCTTCTTGAAATCTCATCCACCTGACCAAATCATTGGCAACATCAATGAAGGGGTGCTCACAAGAAGTCAATCCCAAAACATTTGTCTTTATGCTGGTTTCCTATCTCTCCATCAGCCAGTCAAGTACCAAGAGGCACTAAAAGACAACAGCTGGGTAGAAGCCATGCAAGAGGAGCTCCAACAGTTTAGAAGACTGTTAGTGCACTTTTCGTACGTCTGCTACTGTTCGAATAGCTAGATAGAGCGTGTATTGAATATTGTATAGAATAGAGATAGTTGGACAGGTTTTGCAAATGTCAAAGTCCATTCGGACGGATGACCATCCGGTCGGATGACCATCCGGTCGGATGGCAATCTGAACGGATGGACACATGGTAGGAAATGTCTATAAATAGGGACCTTGGGGTTCCATTTGGACAAGCTTTTGGTTCCCAGAGGGGAAATGTTGTCCAACTAGTCTCATGGTGCTGTAAACGTTGAATAATCAATAGAGACCAGATTATAAGTGACTGCTCGATGCTGTATATATCTTCTACTCGTTTCTTTTTGTTTCTAGTCGTAATAAACGCACCGAACACGTTGTTTCGAGACCAAAGCTCCGTCGAACTCACCGGATCCTGGATTCAGCAGTGGTATCAGAGCTACGGTACCGATTTAATCGATCTAACAGTCGGTTAAATCACCAAAAGCTCATCAATTATGGGTTAAACGGGAGTTTTGACGTTAAACAGAGAAAATCATCAAAATAAAGGTCAATTCACGGATGGATTTTGGAATTGAAGCCATCAATCTGTTCAAAATTGTATCGCGCACAATCCTGTGAAGTTTCATCATGAAATTCTCACAAATAAAGATTATGGATCGAAAAAACGTGATTTGGAGTGTTCTTGAACTGTTAGAAGGTTTCCAATCAGATGACAATCCGATTGGATGGCAATCTGATCAGATGGCAATCCGATCGGATGACCATCCGATCCACATCACTATCTTACTTGAAGGTTTATTGAAGATGCTTTCAATCGGATGACAACCCGATTGGATGGCAACCCGATCAGATGGCAATCCGATCGGATGACCATCCGATCCATGTCACTATGGGATGTTTTGAAGATACAAGTTGTTGTCCATCGAATGACAATCCGATCGGATAGCAATCCGATCGGATGACCATCCGATCCACCATATTATCTTGATTCTTTATGTCCTTCGATCGGATGACCATCCGACTCTTGACACTCGACCAGATGATATGCCTAAAAAGGCATTTTTTGATCGCAACGACGAGGAGAGTCTCCAGAAAAAATTTGGTGATTGTCAATTTTTTCAGATTTTTAACTACCAAGCTAGGTTGTTCGGAGACACCGTCGGGGGGTTCAGTGTACATATTTGATGTTGCAATCACAGATTGTGGAAATTAGTGGGGTAGTCATGATACTGGTGAAGAATGTTTATTATTCAGGGTGTCTGACTATTTATGGGCCAAAACGTAAAATCCGCAACGACGAAAAACTGACAATTGTGGCGAATATTGTGATATTCTGGGTTGGTCAAGTTTTTCGGAGAAGAGAACAGAAAACTGAATTCAGCTTGAGGGGGAATTCAACGATAGAGACGTCAGAATTTGCAAAAATGAGGGGGAATCAATTTTTAAAAAAAAAAATTCCAGCATTTTTGAAATTCGTGACACTGCAACAGTATTCGGGTAGTTTCGACTTCAGATTGTCAGGGGGAATGTGAATCTGATCGTGAGTGTAAGCTTCCGAGATCAAGATGATCCAAGGTGTTGATATCTGATCGAGCATCGGAGATCTGAGAGTGATCGTGGATGATAGCTTCTGAGATCTAGATTATCCGAGGAGATGAATCTGATTGTGGACGAATGCTTCGGAGATCGGATTACATTACCAGATGATTTGTTTTCTGATGAAGATTTGCTGATTGTGGAAAATACCGTTTACACGGATCTGTCATTCTTACGGTGCTTTAATGTGGATCACAGTAAACGGGATATCAGATCTTCAGGGGGAATCACGGATTTGAAGTTAACCAGTGGGGTATTTGAAGCTTCTATCATATGCCGGTTGAGTTTTTGTACATTCTTATATCGAGCAGGCGGAATGCGGAGATCGTGGTGCTTACATGTGATATCAAAAACTGAGCTCGGATGCGGTTAAAGTTGAAACAGAGGATGCTGCATTGATTAGTTTCAAGTTGCTGATTGTTCATGAAGGTTGCAGTTTAGCAAATCAGAGGAGAGTCGTAAACTGTGCAAAAGGACTGAATATTCATTCCAGGGGAATTCGTGTTTTATACAGTGACAAAAGCAAACCCGAATCATCAATCGAGGGGGAACTTGTATTGTAAGATCAAGATACCTGATTGAAGTTGCAGAAAAGTTGAAGATTACAGAATATTCAAACACGGCTCAAGGTTCTCAAAGTTTAAAGACGATTCGACAGTGACATCCGAGGGGGAATCTGTTAGTGCACTTTTCGTGCGTCTGCCACTGTTCGAATAGCTAGATAGAGCGTGTGTTGAATATTGTATAGAATAGAGATAGTTGGACAGGTTTTGTAAATGTCAAAGTCCATCCGGACGGATGACCATCCGGTCGGATGGCAATCCGAACGGATGGACACATGGTAGGAAATGTCTATAAATAGGGACCTTGGGGTTCCATTTGGACAAGCTTTTGGTTCCCAGAGGGGAAATGTTGTCCAACTGGTCTCGCGGTGCTGTAAACGTTGAATAATCAATAGAGACCAGATTATAAGTGACTGCTCGATGTTGTATCTATCTTCTACTCGTTTCTTTTTGTTTCTAGTCGTAATAAACGCACCGAACACGTCGTTTCAGGACCGAAGCTCCGTCGAACTCACCGGATCCTGGATTCAGCAAAGACAACAAGTTTGGGAGCTTGTACCATTGCCAGAGGGTGTAAGTCCTATTGGCACAAAATGGGTCTTCAAAAATAAAACTGATGAAAGGGATTGCTATGAAAAAGCAAGCAGCTGTTTCCACATCCACTGTTGAGGCAGAGTATATAGCTGCTGCAAGCTGTACAGCCCAACTGCTTTGGCTTCAAAATCAGTTGCTGGATTTTGGTATCACTGCCCTAAAGACACCTCTCATGTTGGACAGTCAGGCATCAGAAAATATTATCAAAAATCCAGTCTCCCATTCAACCACCAAGCACATTGATATCAGACATCACTTTGTGAGGGATTGCTATGAAAAAGGTTTGATTTCTCTGCACCATGTCCCAACTAAAGATCAGCTGGCAGATGTGCTAACCAAAGCATTAGACACATCCACCTTTGAAAGCTTGATCTCTAGGATTGGCATGCTAAACATGGAATAACAGGCAAAATCCTGTTTTTCTATGAATAAAAGCATTAAAATGTTTTCAGAAAATCAAAACTCCATCCTTAAAAATAGCTAAAAAATGAATTTTTTCATTAAATCCTTAAAAGTCTGCCATAACCATTGTTTTGTTCAAAAGTCTGTTCTACTTAAAAGTCTGTTCACTCCTGAAAGTCAACCCTTGTTCTCTCATTTCCTTGATAAGCACTGTTGTTCAAAATCAGTGTTTTTATCCACTGATAGTAAAAATCACCCACTGTCTTCATTATTACCTTTACAACCACTGATCTTGTTCCATCAGTGGTTTTCATAAAACACTTGTCCTTCATTTCATCAGGGGTTGGCACGTCGACAGTACATAGCGGTCAGATCTTTTGTAACCGCTGCCACGTCAGCATTCACTTTTTCCTCTATAAAACCCTGAACAAAACCCCCAAACAGGGTTTTACTGTTGAATCGAATTCACGAAAATTCCTTTCTCAAAGAAGTTTCCATCTCTTTCTCTCAAAACCTTCATCGATTTCCTTCTTCAAAATGACAAAATCAAAGTCATCTGTGAAATCCACTTCAAAATCATCTTCTAAAAAGGCCACTCAAATGGCTACCACACCCATTGAAATTCCATACAAAGCTCCTCACAATTATCTGGGTCTCCTTACAAAACCAGGCACCATCGATACCTTCAATTCCATCATTGACACTATGTCGTCTTCAAAGTACAAAACTTTGTTGACAGCTGATGCTCCAATTTACCTGAAAACCCAGAGAGAGTTTTGGAAAAATGCTACTCTTGAAAAACAAGGCGAAGACGTCATAGCCATTAACTCTTCTCTAATGGGTAAAGCAGTCAAAATCACACCACAATCCATCTCGGAAGTCTTTGAACTTAATGATCAGCAAGCTAAAATTTATTTTCCCAAAAACGAGTTAAAAACTGATTTCCTTGAAAGGGGGTATGCAGATTCAATGAAAAAGGATACCTTATAAAAAGGTAGTTTTCCACCTGCAACAAGATTTTTGTTCCATACCCTTTTAATGTGTGTTTCAAACAAAACAACTGCTTTCAATGAGATACCATTAAAGATTCAAAACCTGGGATATGCTATTCTACAAAATGAAAATTTTAATTACTCCCAGGAAATCTTTAATGATTTGGTTAAAAATGTTGATAAAAAGTCATTCTTACTTTTTCCAAGATTTCTAAGTTACTACTTTCAAAAGAAATTTGGTAAGGATGATGCTCATGTAATAACCCAAGGTGATTCTTTTAAAATAAACAACTTAACTGCTGAAACTTTCACAAGAATGTCAACACCTTGCAAAACACAAGCAGAGGTGCCTGAGCAGAATTTAGCAGCTACCACTGCTCCTCAGGTATCTGCTGCTGAGCCCACTGCTCCAGGTGATCACAGCAGCAAAACAACTGCTGTGAAACCCACACCTAAAATCACCAAAAAGCCACGCCAAAAGAAAACTCAAAAGCCCCCCAAACCCAAATCAAAGGCAACTCTAGAGGATGAGATACCAGAGCAACTGCCAGTGACAGCACAAAAGTCACAAGAAACCACTGCTGCTACTTCCTCACAGCAGATGGTAGAAATATCTCAACCCATACCTTGAACTCCTCCTACTTCTTCTCAAAAAGAACAGGTTGTACATATAGGGACACCACAATATGATGCTCTGGAATCACTTGCTTCCATCATCCACAGCCCAATGCCCGGGGCAAATTCTCTTTCTACACCCAACCTCACCTCCATAATTCCCCCACAGACAAAAATATTGTTGGATGCTCTTGATTTGAACCAGGCACAAACCAGTCCTTCTCAATCACCTGTTAATAAGAACATAACTCAACAAGTGACTGGGTCTGATGTATCAATCATTGCTAACCCACCAACAACACCTGAGGAGGTTACACCCCTTGAGTTACAAGTAACTCTTGGTGGTAGTCTAAGTGAAGCAGCCACTACAAGTGCTGAACCCACTGGTTTGCATTTGGACAGTGGTTACATCCATAAGAATTCCTTGGAGGCAATTCCTTCTCTGGGAACACCTTTGTATCTAGTATTCACTAGGTCACTAAAAAGTGTCTCTCTTTTTGAAGGAAGAAGTCCCCAGTTCCAAGACAAAGGGGCATCAGTGGATGATATTTGGAGTTCACTCCCTGAATCAACAACTATTACAACCACTGTTAGTGGGAAATCAGATGATCCCATTAAGTTGGGTGATGGTTTAATGTACCGAGAATTGACGGATAGAGTTGATAAACTAGATACTTCTGTTGCAGAAATTAAAGATATGCTGCAACAGTTGTTGAAAGTTCAAAAGGTACCACCCACTGCTGCTCCAGCTCAAGCACCTGCACAACCTGCACCTGCTGCAAATGAGTTATGCAACTTATTTCAACCACTGCTCCAACATCAAAGACAATTGGCTGATCAGCAGCATGAGATACATGTTCAAAAGCTGAGAAAAATGATGGAGTCAAGGTTTAAAGATACCCAAGCTGACATCAAGGCTATAAAGGCCCACATACTGAACACCACTGGCACTGCTCCTCCCACTATTCTCTTTATTGATAACCCACCACCAGATAATGCCAAAAAGGGGGAGAAAATCAAGCAGTGGAAGAAGAAGGGAGTTGAAGATGGTCTTTATATTGAACCACAAAAAGATAGCATGACTAAAGACATTCCCTTGCCAGATGGTAGTAAAAAGATTAATGTTACCACAAATGCACTTGCTGAAGAAAAAGTAAGTGTAAAAAGGGATAGAGAGGCTAAGGATAAATCCAGGTGGAATGAGGAGAAAAGAGCTTTTATGGAGTTGAATGAGCAGGGTATTTCTGAGCCAAAGGATGACAAAAATCCTGAGCCAAAAAGAAAGAATCCCACTAGAAAAGTGAGAGAACCCAAACACACACCATCCAGACCCACAAAGCATGCCACCAAACCACCTTCCAAAAGCTCCCAACATCAATCTTCCACCCAAACAGCTGTTGAAACACTTGCTGTATCAACAACTATTGGTACTTTAGTGGTTTCAGCAGTTGTTAAACCAAAAACCACCATTTCAACAACAACTACTCCCACTTCAACCACTGCCCCACCAAATATTCCATCACCACCAAAACTACCATCACCACCAAAAACATCATCAACACCACCTTCATCTCCTGCTAAAAAGCAGAAGACAACAGATGTTACAACATCTATTGTAATGACAACAGTGGTTGAAACACCAATTGTTCAAACAACTGTTAGTCAGCAACCTTCCACTTCAATCACTTCCACTACAATAACCACCTCTCAAATCACCACCACTGATCCACCCAAAACATCATCAGCCTCTCCTCAACCTAAAAGGAGGAGGTTAATTCTAAAAGATGATGATACTTCACCACCACCAACATCTTCACAACCTCTATCACTTGTTACCATACCAAACCCTGTTCCTCTCTCATTAGCTCTGGTTCAAAAGCTAATCACTGACATTACTCCTGCAGGTGTCCAATATCCTCTAGAACTTGTAGCAGTCAGAGAAGAGATCAAGTCCTTCTATTTTGAGGATGACCCTGCTAAAAGGAATTTGCCATCAATTGGAGGATATCCCAGGCCTAACAATATTGAAGAATATTTGAAAATTAAGGCTCTACAAGCAGAGGATATCTCTAAAAGAAATTCACAAGGGAAATCTGACAAAGAAATTCAACAGAACTATCAATTCCTGCTCACACAAGTCAGATCTTTGGAACAATTTGCAAAGAATGTGTGTCAGGAGATATCAGAAAGAGCAGATGAATCCCTGAGAAAAGATTATATTGATAACATCATGTCTTATAAGAAATATAAGGGAGAAAAACACATGTATAAAGAATGGACCATTCCTGAGCTAGAAAGTGAAGCAGCCAGGATACAAGACATGATCAAAAACAAAGTCAAACATACTCCTCCTGATTGGGCAAAATACAAGAAAAATGTACCTGATAAGGCATTGGAGCTTAGGAGAATGAAAGAGGAATTGATCATTGCTGAATTTGGGTCAAAGAATCAAGTGATGAGGTGGAAAGAAGACAAAGTCTGGGTCACTTACAAAAAGTTGGAGGAATTAAGAAAGAAAAATCCAAAAATTCCTCAAAAACCTGACTATCCTAAAGCAGAGGTTTCAACAAGACCACCAAAGCTGCAAATCAGAAGAGCCACTGCTCCAGCTGGTGCCTTTCTTTATCAAAGAAGAAGGCAAAAACAGATGGATGCAGAAACAACAGAAGAAATAGATGCTGGTAATGAAGTGATAAAGATGGTTTACAAACAAATGATGGCTGATATTCCTGAACTTGCTCAAGCTCAAAGCACCGCTCAGTCAGTCATCACTAGGCCAGCACCTCCAAACTCCTCATCCAATAAAAATCTCCCAAGAAACCCACCAGACTCAAAAGTACTAAAGTGGAAAACTGATAAACAGTCCCATGTACTGACTGTGATCAAGTCTAGTGGAGAAGTGAAGAAAATATCAAGGGAACAAGCACTTGGCCTAAGTCTTGAAGATCTGCAGGATCTCCTTGATCTTCCACTGTGCAGGGATGAAGATGACACAGATGCCTTAGACTTTGAGTTACAACTCAAAGGGCAAACAAGGGAACTGTTGATGACGCAACAAAGCTCCACAATAATGAAGGGTTTTGGCATTATCTATTCTAGGGGAGATTGTTGGGATTGAACCCTATCAAAGGAACAGGTAATTAAAGCCAAAACTGGATCAGAGCAGTGGATCCTAAATAAGCAGATGTTATGTTTTCATTCTCTCCCCTTGAAAGTGGTTTCAACATCTGATGACCTCCAATCCACTGATCCTTACAACTGCTGACGTACAACTGCTGATCAAGTCAAAGACTGATGAAGACTAAAGCTCTGCTGATCAATCTATTGTTATGGGTCAAGCACTGCTGAATATACCAAGTACTGATGGAGTCACAACAGTGGAAGGATAGAGCAGTAGTTTAGTTTGTTTCTATAATGTATTGTTATCAGTAGTTAGCATAAGCAGTGTCTGTATCAGATCAGTTGTTGGAGTTTGTTAGGAGGTTAGATGTCACTTTCATGGTGACGTCAGCAAAGATGCCACAGTGGTTTGTCCATGCCTATAAATAGAACAGTACCCTATACAGTTCTATTAGCTCTTCACCATCTTTCTTCCTGTACGAACAATCACTGTGAGCTCAGGCTGAGGGGGAGTTTGTTACATGCATGCATTGTAATCATAGTAGAAATAAATTCAATCATTTGGTTCTTTGTGAAAATGTGTGTTGAAATCAATTCTCCTGTTTGATTGTGTGAAAAGCTTGTTTCCATTTATATTCTGCTGCAATACTTGTTCATCTTTCATCTTATTTCAAACGTAAAACACAATCAATCCAAACTCAGATCCTAACACTTCTCTTACACTTTTCTACTCATTTCTTTCTTCTTAACACTTAGATAACCTCTAGGAAGGTTTTCACAAGATTACTTGGGTAATCTAAGGTGAAACCTCACCATATTTGAGGTCCAAAGTGTTATAAACTTTCTGTTTTTATATATCTTCTTGTGTGTTCATTTTTACATTGATAACTTGATGGAATCTCATTCCCATCAAGCTCACAATCAAGTCTATGATTGTGGGTTTGTATTAAGGTGATTACCATCAAAGTTATGAGTTCAAATGCTCACTTTATTTCTGTTTAAACTTGATAATCGAATGACGAAAGCAAGCACAAGTCATCATCTTCCATATGATGAACTTGTGATTTATGAAGTGTGAACAAATGGAAGCCTTGGCTTTCCAACCTAAGTTCCACTCCTTCATTTGAACACTCTTATAACTTGTTAGATTAGATTTACTTTATTGTTATTCATGACCCTCCCACCATCTTCATGATGGTGTGTGTAGTGGTGAATCATATAATGAGGTTTCTAACCTCCATGCTTGACAATCCATGATACTACATGATAATACTTGTTTGGACTTAGTTTAGGATGATATTATTACTTAATAACCTGTATATAATTATATAAAAATGTGGCTGAGTTTATGGTGTTAATCAAGCCGTGATTAATCGTCATAAACCTAAGCTATCATATCAAAGATTCTAGAGTTCTTTTTATGATTCCAATGGGCAATTTGGGACCCATGAAACCACTAAATATGGTGTCATAAAAAAAACTCTTAGAACTTAGATATTACTTTCATCTATACATACTTTTCGATACTTAAATTCCAAGTCCGAATCCTTCCATTCATCCTTAATCCCATGAACTTACGCACCTTTGTTTACCCTTGTAGGGTGACTCGGTGTTCCTTCCTTAACAATCAACTCTTCAAGGAATTACCAAGTGGAAGCTTGCAAAACCGTGAGTACACTTGACCCATTTTCTTTTTTTACACAATTTGGGTTGTAACATGTTAACTTACAAAATACACAAACACACACAAAGATACTTTATCATCTTAATCCGTTATACATTCTTATTGTTATGCTTAGGTTCATGCTAGATACATACATGCTTCTTGTCATTGACTTAGCTAGCCCAACTTAACATTTATAGTGCTATAGGAGTAGCACGCTGCCCGTCAGGGTATTGATAAGCTTATATTATACATAAATGGTCTCGTCACTTTTGTGGCGAGAGATGCACATAATTCTCGTGGACACCCGCGTTTGACACTTAGTATTGCATGCTAGATAACCTTGTATACAAATTTGCCATGTGGATTCAAGTAATTCTTTTTATACTTATGTTATGTATTAACAAACTTGTGTACTCGCCAATGCTTTTGCGTTGAACCATTATTTTTAACATGTTACAGGTTGATGATGATGCTCATGATGAATCTAGCAGGACGACTTAGAAACACGCTCAAAATACTAGATTTGCTGATTTTTGTTATGTTGAACTTGTTGTATTTGTCTTTTAATTGTTGTATTTGAGTTTCCTTCGATGTATTTGACAATTTATGATTATGAATGAAATCGGTTTTGAACTTAATTATTGTCACATAATGTTATGAAGTCTTTGAGCAATCTCGTTCATCTCACTTTGATGTTTCTGCCATCGGTTGGGGTGTGACAGATTGGTATCAGAGCCATAACTATAGGGAATTAGGTAGAATTGTCATGTTCGACCTAGTCTATAGTAGGTGTTAGGGATGGATTTTCACATCTTATGGATCACGGATCCTCAAGTGCAGCCAGGATCACAGATCCTCAGTTCAATTTGAATTAAGGATCCTCAGAAGACGTTGCAGGAATAAGGATCCAGGATGCTCATTATTATCCTTATACTAACAATTGTTTCCATTATGTTTGAACTTGTTTTGCAGGAGTATACGAGTGGGACTTGGTCTTGCCGAGATTCTAGGGGAATATGCTCCATTATACTGCACGTGCATGGCCTTTGTGACCGTTATGGAGGTCGTGGGAAGCTAGCATCTTTTCCGAATTGTTAGTTAGCTAGATTATTTCTATTTTTATAAGGGGATAACAAGCTTGATTAGATAGAACAATTAGCAAACACACACACTGCTCGAGAACTCTCTGCAACTTATTAGCGATTACACACTTATTGCACACTAGTGATCCTTGTAACAAGCTTGTTGTTATCCCGAATTGTATACTTTGTTTGTTTAATATACTTGGTGATCGGTAGTTTCCATCACCCGAGGTTTTTTGTGCCGGAGATCATACATTGATCAAGGGCTTTTTCCTCGTATAAATCCTCATGTCCAACATTCATTTCATTCATACATTGTCCATATATTTGTTCATATATTCAAGCATCACACCTCACAAAATAAGAGTTGGTTGCATTATCCTTGTCTGATTTTTGACCAAAACAGTTTGGCACCCACCGTGGGGCAATTGGTGCTTCATTTCTGAGAAATTTTGTTCGTTTTGATCATCTCAGTTCATTACCTTCAACCACATGGCTTCCCAGGGAAAAAACACTTCAAGCTCCATGCCGGCGATCACTTCTTCACAGGGCATCCCACCTTTGCCTCCTGCACCTTCTGGATCCCAGAAGAATGCTGAAAATACTGCAAAAAACAAACCCCCGTTTTCCCAAAACCAACTTCTACTGCTTCTTCTGGTCCTACTAACAATGATCTTTATTCTTTGATTTTGCAGATGAAGGATCACATGCAGCAGCAGGACAGAACCAATAACAGGATCCTTCGAGAGATTGATGACATCAAGAAATTGAAGAGATCAGCGGAGGATCACTCTCCATTGGTGCCCAGATCACTGAATTTTGATTCTCTAGCCGTAACAGCCCAGCATTCCACAGCATCAGACACTCAGTACTAGGGTGGATTGTCGAGTATACGTTATGGATCGTTGGCGATGACTCAGGCTCAAGGATCCTGCTTTCAGCCTTCAGGATCCTCTCTTCAGCCTCAAGGATCCTCTTCCCAGCATCAAGGATCCTTCTTTAGTTCTGGAGGATATATGGGAGCACAGACGGTTCAAGGATCCTCTTCTCCGGATTAGGGATCCTCATCTCAGGTTCACGGATCCATGGATTATCCTCCAAGACCCCCAGTCTCAGCATACCAAGGATCTAGTATCTTTCAGGATCAAGGGTTCTTAAGGAGTGTACAACCCGAAAGTTTAGATATTCATTTAGGAGACTTCATCCCTACGTAGACTATTGCTTCGTCTGGTCCCTTGATCATGCCAGAATCACGTCAATATGGATTCACATCTGGAATTCCAAGCTTGAATCCTTCAGGAGGTAACACTTTGAATAATTCTTGTAATGCTAACCATGGCTTTGTGCAGGATACAGGTATCAACCAAGCTATGGCCAAAGAGTTACAAAAGCTTAAGGATATGATATCCAGCGTTCCGGGAGTGGTTAAACCCATTCCTGAAATTCTAGATGGGAGTCACAAGGTATCTCATTTTGCACCACCTATCTGTGATGCAGAGATACCAAAGAGGTTTCAAATACCAACCATGAAGCTATATGATGGCTCAACGGATCCAGAAGAACACGTAGCTCAATACAGAGAAAGGATGGAGATCAATCCCATCCCTGAGAGGTTAAAAGAAGCATGTCTATGCAAGGGTTTCGGATCCACACTTACAGGATCAGCTCTTAAATGGCTGCTAAGTATTCCCCCTTACTCTATTACTTCATTTGCTAATCTAGTTAACTTGTTTAATAGCCAATTCTCATGCAGTAGGAAATTTGAACGTTTAACTAGTGATCTATATAGGGTAACTCAAGGTCAAAATGAATCACTTAGAGATTATATTACTAAATTCAGTAGAGAATCCTTGGAAATTCCTAACCTGGATATAGCTACGGCTGTAGAAGCCTTCAAAATGGGTTTGCTTAAGGATTCACAGTTCTATGATGATCTTGTCATGACCCCTTGCAGGAATCTTGATGAAGTAAGAACCAGGGCCCTTAGATTCATCCGCTTAGAGGATGATAAAAGGATCCAAGAAAGACTAGCAGGATCCTCAAAGCAGGAAAAGAAAGGATCCTACTTCAGGAACAACAAGTCCAAGTCATATAATATGTCTGATAATCAGAGCGTGCATGCAGTAGAACAGGAAGAGGATGATGAGGATTATCCTCCCATTTCTAAATATTGCTTTTCTGTTGATAACAATGAACTAATCCTTGCAATGCAGAATCTAGGTGAAAAGGCAAGATGGCCCAGAAAGAGTGATAAGCCATCCGCAACAAAAGACAAAACCAAATGGTGTGCATATCATGAAGATTTTGGCCAACTCACTGAAGAATGCATAGCACTCAGGAAGGAGATTGGTTATTTGTTAAGCAAAGGGCACTTGAAGGAGCTTCTCGGAAGAAAAAAGTCAAGGATCCAGGATCCTGAAAAAGTTCCGGAAAGAGCCCCTGCTCCCCCAGCAGATGCACAGATAAATTAACTTCATATCTGGAGGATCAGAAATATGTGGCACTTCCTTTTCAGCAGCCAAGAGGCATGCCAAAGAAACAAATATGGACAATGGGGACAGACCCGTCCGAACCTCGAACCTTACACAGGAGAAATTCATATCCTTCAATGAGGATGATCGTGTTGATATTCAGGATCCTCATCATGATGGTCTTGTTATTACTTTGTTTATATCTAACCATTTTGTTCGCAGGATTCTCATAGATGGAGGAAGCTCAGTGAACATCATTCAACTTGATGTCCTCAAGAAGATGAACTTCCCTGAATCAGAAATCATCCCAAGATCATCAGTTCTTGTGGGATTCAGTGGAGAAACCAAGAACACATTGGGGGACATTAAACTTCCCATTTATATAGAGGGAGTTAACACTTTTCAAAACTTTTGTGTTATAGATTGCTTATCCTGTTGCATTGTTATCCTTGGCAGGCCATGGATACATGACATGAAAGTAGTCCTATCTACATACCATCAATGTGTGAAACTACCAACTCCATGGGGGGTGGTGAAGATTGAAAGTGACCAACAAGAAGCCAAGAATTGCTATACTTCATCAATGAAGCCAGCCTCGAGACCCAGGGAGCAATAGCAATTAAAGCATCCTCCAAGAGATATCATGGAGGCTAGAGAACAAGATGTCAAGGATATCCTGATGGATCCTCATGATCCTGAATCCAAAGTTTTTATAGGATCCGGGATCCTCAACAATATTGAAGAGGATCTAGTATCCTTCCTAAAGAGAAGAAAAACTACATTTGCCTGGAAGCATGAAGACATCACAGGTATCTCTAAAGATATTATTACTCATAAACTTGGCATTGACAGGACATTCAAACCCATACATCAAAAGAGGAGGAAGTTTGCACCTGAGAGGAATGCCATCATCCAGGAGGAGGTAGATAAGTTGCTCAGAGCAGGTATGATTAGAGAGGTCAAGTATCCAAGGTGGTTAGCCAATGTGGTTGTTGTTCAAAATAAAAATGGAAAGTGGAGGGTATGTGTCGATTTTACTGATTTAAACATGGCATGTCCCAAGGATCCTTTCCCATTACCCCACATTGACTCCATGGTGGATGCTACCGCGGGTCATGAGTTGTTAACCTTCATGGATGCTTCATCTGGATTTCAACAAATCCAGATGGAACCATCCGATCAAGAGGATACAGCCTTTATGACCCCTACTTGTATCTATTGTTATATTGCTATGCCATTTGGACTAAGAAATGCAGGTGCTACATACCAAAGGCTAGTCAATATTGTGACAACTGTGCTCTGTAATCAATGTACAATATAAAACAATGTTAATTATCAATAAAAGAATTTGTTTTGGTGTTATTATGTGTATATTTGTGTTTGATGATTTTACGATTCGATTCGATTCCGATTTCAAGCTTTAAATCGCTTTCTAGAAAGTTATACGCAAACTGGTGCGTAAACGCAGTCAGTTTAACGCGATAAGCACTCCGGAATAGTGACATAGGCTTAACATACCTAAAATAACCTTTACATAACTTATAAATAAGTTTTGGATGGTTTGGTGTGTTGAAAACAAGTCTATTCGATCGTAGGGACTATTTGTGTTAAACTGTGAAACTATACCGATTCCTATGGTATTGAAGAGTCTGGAACTTGATCATAAGCTAAAAATACCATAAATAACCTAAACATAGCTTAGAAATAAGCTTTGAGTGGTTCGGTATGCGAAAACATGCTTAATTGATCTTACAGGGACTAAAAGTGTCAAAAACGGCGTAAGTTTGCATTTTCGTGCATATCTTACATTCTGACCACATCTGGACATCCAAATTTTTGTAGACACTAAAATATTTTTTATTTTAGTGATCGGCATGCAAAAATACTGTTCGTCGCTTAATTTGGATCATTTTCGCGTCCGTTTGAGTTTCGTCGTAAATTAACGAACAACGCGACCGTACGACCAAACGAGCCGACATCCGAGAGTTTTCCGAGCACATTTTGAGTCCTCTAAACTTTATTGAGCTTGTAGAGCCTTGAAAATGTCTTAACGGGTGTTAAAAGTGCCAAAACTGAGCTCAAACAAGTGCAGGGACTAAAGCTGTTAAGTTTGAAACTGTTGCTGATCTGCTGAGTTCACACGGGCCGCGTAAGCCTGCCTCTCAGCTTACGCGGGCTGCCTAAAACTGCCCAGCATCATAAAATCAGTTTTTAGCATTCTGTTGCACCTTCAAGGGTTGTTATGGTAATTCTTTTGTGTGATGGGCAAGTTTAAGTTATCACCAAGGTTACTAATCAGCTCCTAACAATTGTATGGCCATGATTATTGCTTGGAGACCACACAAACAAGTGTCATGATCTTGTTCTTCATGCACTACTATAAATAGCAAGCCATTTCATTTGTTTTTCCTCACATTTGATCTGAGAATTCTCTAAGTTGTTGTGATTATTCACTACATACCTGAGAATACTTGGAATCAAATCTCTTTGGACCCTTTGTAAGTCCTCTTTCATTCTTTTATTGCTTTCCTAGCTTAAAAGTCAAACAGTGTTTGACTTTCAGCTTTGACCAGTCAATGGTCAACGAGAAGTTCGTTTGAACTTCGCAACGTGAGCGTAATCACGATGGTTATAGTCCCTAGTGACTATACCTACTGATTACCACATTGACTAGGCGTAGTGATGAGTCGTAGTTTCGGTCAAAATGCGCATTTAAGCGTATTTTACAACCAAACTACTCTTGATATCAAAACACTTTGTTTTGATATCAAAACCTGTTTTCTAACTTAGTTAAGCATGTTTTAACATGCTTAGATCGTCACTCTTAGTTTAGTGCTTGTTTAGAGTCGTAAGTCAAGCGGTCTAAACCACCGCTTAGACTTTCGAACTCGACCTGTTTGGTCAATCATTAGGATCCGACCAAGCATGTTTAGTGACCATAGTTGCATAGGGAATAACCTTCCGAGGTTATACCTTATGGTCACCTAGTTTAAGTAGTTGTATGATAGGTAGTTTGTATGCCTAAGGTAAATGACCAAAATGCCCTTTTCATGCATAATTGGATTTTAAGCATATGTAACCTAAAAATTTGTCACCTAACTGATTATGCAACCTATTTAAAGACGTTTTGGCATATAATACTTGTCATAGGACTAGTTAGACGTCTCGAACGCGTTTTACGCGAACGACACGTTAAAGTAGAGTAAGCTACCTTAATGGGTCGTAACGGGTTGAAAGCACTTAGGTTAGGTTCCGATCTAGAATGTAGGCTTTGTTAAACCATATCACATGAGTTCCAATACTCATTTGGTTTACAATACCTCATTATGTCCGATCTTCCGATTTAGGTGTCGATTTATTTACTAGTGATCCGATTACTAGGTACTACTTGAATTTCCTTGGTTTGTCTGAGCTTCGCTAAGTTCTTTAGATCAAGGATACCCTTCCATTCAATGTGAGTACATAGTTCCCCTATTTTACTGTTTTCGATTGTTTGGGGTGATTCATATGTATCAAAACGATTTTCAATATTTTAACAATGGTTTCAAAAACGATTAAGATGGTTTATACTAAACTAATAACGATTTCAATAATGTGAACGAACTTGTTGGTTGTAGTTACATAACGAATGACATTCATTAATTTTGGCCGAACCGACCAGTATTAGGTTATGGTACCATAGGATCTGACAAATCCCGTTATCAGACTACACCCATGGATATGTGTGGGGGGTTATGTAGGTAACGACCAAATCTGTGATTGTTAACTTGCCCTTTGGTGGTTTGTTAATGCGAGAAACGAGATAGTCGAGTCACGAAGGTTTGAATGTTATTAGCGAGATGACCAAAAGTAGTTTCACAATTAAAACGAATACGATTTGGAGACGAGTTAAACGATTTGAAACGACTTAAACAAGATAAACGATTTGATTAAACGATTGGTTTTGGGTAGTGATTAGATAATGGGATAGGTGTAGCATGATAAAAGCATGGTAGATACGCCACTGGTACATCTTATATATAAGTGCTTTTATCATATTACATTTCATGTCATTATTTAGTTCACTTGGGAAACGATTTTGAAACGATGTCACACAACGAGGTTTTCGAAATGATATAAACCATACGAGTTTTATTAACGAGTTTTTATGAGATGATTTACGAGTTGGTTTACTAAAATAAATGTTTTGGGGTTAAGAATCATGGCTACGAGAATTTATAAACTATAACTAACTTGATTTGAGTTGGTTAATTATGTTGCAATACACTTTTCAAAACGAGGTTTGTACTTTTGACTCTTGTAGTCTAATGAGGTACTGTAACATATAAACGAGCCATGAATCCGACACTCTCACAAAACCTATGTGCTCGCCAGCAATTCTTTACTGACTTTGTTTTTACATATGTTTCAGGTGGTGTTGTGTGATATCGATTGCTAGGATGCATGTGTCACATAGGATCTGGACGAGGCCTTAGTGACATAATAACGATAATAGACGATGTTTAATTTATTTGTTTGGTATTAAGACAATGTACATTACTTAATGAATCAATAAACGAAACTTTTAATTACCATGGTTGTGAAACGATAATTCTGTTACAACACTCCCCGACGTTTCCGCCACGGTTTATTGTTTTAACATGGTCGGGGTGTGACAAATATGATGTTTAAGGAACAAATTGGACACACAATGGAAGTCTATATAGACGACATGGTGGTTAAGTCCAAGAGAGCTGAGGATCACCTTAGAGATTTGGAGAAAGCATTTTATATCCTTGATAAATTCAATAGGAAATTGAATCCTTCCTAGTGTCATTTTGGTGTAAAAGCAGGCAAATTCCTAGGATACATGGTGACAAAAAGAGGCATAGAGGCAAGTCCAGAGCAAATCAAGGCGATTGTGAATATTAAATACCCTGCCAATGCCAAGGATGTGCAAAGCTTGACAGGGAGGATTGCAGCCTTGAACAGGTTCATCTCAAAGTCATCAGAGAAATGCAAGGAATTCTATGACATCCTGAGAAAAAACAAGAAATTTGAATGGACTAAAAAACATGAGAATGCACTCAAAGCCCTTAAGGATTACCTATCCTTAGCTCCAGCCTTAATGAAACCAGAAAAAGGGGATATATTATCCTTATATTTGGCAATCTCTTCTAAGGCAGTAAGTGCGGTCCTTGTTAAGGATCATGAAGGTACACAACACCCTGTATATTATGTAAGTAAAAGTTTGCTTGATGCTGAATCCAGAATGTCCTCAGGAAACCTAAAATGTCAGGAAGGATGGCTAAATGGGCAGTAAAGCTTAGTACTTATGATATAAGATATGAGCCAAGAACTGCCATTAAATCACAGGCCTTAGCTGACTTTGTGGCAGATTTCAGTAGTGATCTACAAAGGGAAGCTGAGTTGGAAGTTCAACAGCTTGAAGAGACTAAGGATCCTTGGATACTCTTCACAGATGGGGCTTCAAACATCAAGGGAACTAGACTAGGAATACTACTAAAATCGCCACAGGGGGACATAATACCCCACCCATTAGCTTGTGAGTTTCAAACTACTAATAATGAGGCTGAGTATGAAGCCTTGATAGCTGGTTTGCAAATTGCCAAGCACATGAGGATCAGGTATCTTGAGGTACATGTAGATTCATTGTTAATTACAAATCACTTTAATGGATCCTATCCTGTTAAAGGTGAAAGACTAATCAAATATTTAGAGATAGTCAAGAAATTGGCAGACACCTTTGCTTCTTTTAGTTTGACACAGGTACCCAGAGAAGAAAATACAGAAGCTGATGCTTTGGCCAACCTAGGATCATCATTGAAGATTCCAAAGGATATTAAAATTCCCATCATCCACATTTTGGCTCCTGCTATTGAGGATCACACAGCTATGGAAATAGTAGAGGATGCTGTAATCATACCTAGTGATGATGAACAATCACATTCAGGATCCAGGATCCTCCCAATCATAAGATATATACAACATGGAGATATTCCTACAGGAGAAAACCCCAGAGCTTTCAAAGTCAAGGTATCTCAATTTACAATATTAAATAATATGTTGTATAAACGATCTCTTGCAGGTCCATATCTAAGCTGCATTGAGGATCCTGAAATTCAAGAAGTCCTAAAGGATTTTCATGAAGGAGATTGTGGAAACCACACTGGGGGCAGAGCACTGTTTTCAAGGATCCTTAGGACAGGATATTATTGGCCTACTATGCGGAAGGATGTTGTGGATTATGCCAAGAAATGTGATGCTTGTCAGAGATATAGCAATATCCTTCATCAACCAACAGAGCTCCTACATCCTATATCCTCTTCTTGGCCATTCATGAGATGGGGAATGGATATAGTTGGTAAACTTCCCAAGGCACCAGGAGGAAAAGTGTTCATGCTTGCTATGACTGATTACTTCTCCAAGTGGATAGAAGCTGAAGCCTTTGCTCAAGTCAGAGAAAAAGAAGTGATATCCTTTATTAAAAGAAACATTATTACCAGATTTGGTATTCCTTCTGAAATTGTTTATGATAATGGATCCCATTTCATTGGGAGTAGAACTATAAACTTTTGTGACAGTTAGGGGATTAAGATGATAACATCAACACCAGTCCACCCACAAGCTAATGGTCAAGCAGAATCATCCAACAAGATCATCATCAATAACTTGAAGAAGAAACTTGGATCCAAGTGTAACGCCCAGCGTCCCTAAACTTTAGGCTCTTGACAAGATCAGTCCCTGAACTTTTACCTATTGTCAATTATAGTCCCTGTAGTTATGTGATGTTGATACTTTGGTACTTTTTGGCATGAATCTTATTGATAATTGATGCTTGAT
>JARYGA010015199.1:0-29042 GCA_030545235.1 Helianthus tuberosus
TAACCCTTCTTAATTCAGTATAGCCTAGTTAATTAGCTTAAAGTCAAACCGTCGTAATTAGAGTTTGACTTCGTGATTATTTATAATTTGTCCAGTCAAATCACGAATTAAAAGTACCTATGAGTTGGTAATTATGTGGGTAATAAACCCTTAAAAGGGCACCATCTGATTCTCACTTTAACCAGGTCAATTGTCGGGTCAAAGTTAACTTTAAAAAAGTCAACAGAAAGCTTATTTTCAAATTAATGCATAATTAGCAATGTAGGATCTATGCAACCTATTTTATCATTAATAAAACTTGGTAATTAATATAAGAACATGTCTAAACATGTTCAACCCGACAATTTTCTGTTTAGGCTCGGTTCGGAACCGAAAGTCGCATAATTTGACTTCTGCTTTGACTTTCAGTTCTGACCCATTTGAGCAAAGTTTAGAAATGCCTTAGAGCTTTATTTGGACCAGGTTTCATGTTAGTATAACCCTCTGTGATTATACAACTTGGTTCAATAGTTATCCGATTCATATGCATGCTTCCGTTAAATGCTTAAATGTTGACTATTATGCCCACATGACCTTAAAACGTGATTTTTGAAAATGTAAAAGAATAGAAACCTTAGTTACTGATTTTTAAAGTTGTCCCTAAAATTTGACATCAGTTTGAGGTCTAGATTAGGAGTTATGCTCATTAGCGTAATTAGAAAGCTTTTTATTAATTAAACTGCGTAATTAGCATATAGCCTATCTAAACCCAATTTTTAATACCAAACTTTTACCTACTGATATAAAATAATATTTTGGAATTTTTAAAGATTTTTATTTAATTTTAGGCTGAGCATAACATAGGGTTCTAAGCTTTATTCGGTAATTGCCGGTTTTGCCCTTTTGGGCTATAAAATGAGTTTTACAAATTATTTTGATACCAAACCTTTTTCTACTGATCTAATATGATAAATAAATTATTTTAAGCCTTCTGGAATAATAAAAATATCAGCTTCCCTTTGGAAACCCGGAAATAGCTCAAAATCGCATTTTTAAGCATTTTTTAATGCATAGTATGTATTAAAACCATTTTAGATATATAAGACTTGATACCTACTGATGTTTTAAGTAAATTTTTATACTTTATCAGTAAGGAAAGTTTTTAAACTCAGATTCCCTGTTTTGACCTTTTAAGCTTATGTGAAATTACCAAAATGCCCCTACGGTGCATAGTTGATTAAGAAAAGGTAAATTTCACATATATACCATACCCTACTATTATGACTTATAAAATTAAGTATATTTACTGATTATATCAGACCTGTAACTCAGATTAATATTAAACCTCTTTTATAACCATTAAAATGACCAAAATACCCCTACGGGGCATTGTTTGAGTTTAAATCCATTTCGGGCATAATAGAAGATATCTTACTGATGTCACAACATATTTAAGGCATATTAACTTAGGAAACCTGTATATGACTCATATGGTTACCCGTTACGCATCTTGCGCGTTCGGTTCGGTTTATGTAACTAGTTTGCGTAAATTGACCGAAACAGGTCAAACCTTATCATTTTTGTCTCCAAATCCAGAATGTGTTTAGTTTACCCATATTATACAAGTCTCCAAACTTTTCGGGTCTAAATCACATTCTATTCCGGTCTTCGCTTAATCGTGCGTTTGAACCGTATCTTCTTTTAAAACTAACCGGTCTAAGTTTAGGCTTAATTAAAGACCCGTTAGGAATCTAATAGGTTATTAAAAACCTTTGTTCCAGAATAGGAGACCCGGTAAAAGCTATCTGCACTTGCTATTTGTGATTATACTTTGCTCAGGTAAATACTTTTAACTTATTTTCCCTATACGGGCTTGGGGTACGGTATATAAAATACCGCTTGGTCGGGCATTGAATTTTTAGTTGTATGAAGATTAAATTATTGAAATGTCCCGTTTAAATTGTTTTGTTTGATTAAATCCTTTGGGGGGTTAATGACCATGTCCCGGATATCCTTGGCATCATTTTACAAAATGGCCACGACCTAAGCACGGGGTGTAGGCGTACACCCGACAGTGCATAAATAAATAATAAGGTATAACCGCCGGTTTCGGAAATAACCCGCCGCGGGACTATATCATGTGGTGTGTCTGTTAATCTTTAACCCGGTGTCAATCCGGGCTACTGAACGTATAACGAACATGTAATTCTTTTACAAGTTTATATATAAATAATTATCCCAAGTTATAAAATATTTGTGCCTCGTGCATTCAAATCAATTTTCTAATTTTTTTCAAAATGAGTCAGTTAATTGTATTTACCTGTGTAAACTGACGTATTTTCCCAAAAAAGGTTAAGTGCAGGTACTAAGCGTAATAGGCTGGCCTCTTCTTAGCATCGTTAAGAGTCTCGCAAGCTTGGATGCATAGAGTCTGTTGAACTATGTTTTCTGTTTGTTTGATCCGCCTGTGGATCCGTTTCAACTATGACAACTGCCACTTTCGGGTAATTTACTTACATTTAAAATAGTGATTTACATTATACAAGCATGTGTTTTGAATATTCTGACTGCATGATTACATGGTATACATCTTAGAAAACTCATGGAATATTCATTGGTTATTACACATGATTCATTTGTTTTGGGTACATTTGAAATAGTGCAAACAATTCACCGAAACAACTAGAGTAGTGCCTAGTGAATGGTAGTTCTGACGAAAACTCCGGATCCGCAG
Organism: Helianthus tuberosus; assembly: GCA_030545235.1. Lineage (NCBI taxonomy): Eukaryota > Viridiplantae > Streptophyta > Magnoliopsida > Asterales > Asteraceae > Helianthus > Helianthus tuberosus. Next base: position 2,714 of record JARYGA010015199.1, read on the forward strand.
AAAACATCTAAAATGACATCTTTAGGACTCGGATGAGACTCCAATATCAATTATATATTAAACCCGATATGGGAATACAAGAGTTCGGGTAATATTTTACCGATGTCCAGTAGCACTAAAAAACTGCCGAAAAGCACTAAAAGAGACGATTTCTATACTTTTCCGCAGAAATTCTGCAGAAATCAGTTTTGTAATATTTTTACGACATGTAAAAATATTATTTAACATATAATTCATATGAGGATACTTTCGGGTATCGTCCGAACCAATAACTACATCAATTCATACAAGTTACACAACTTAGCGTTCAAATAACGTCTAACCGAAACAATTCGAAACGAATATCCGAACAATGTCGGATCTTTTTTTTAGTGACCATCTAATATTATTTAGATCATATTAGACTTATAATGGTCACTTAACACCTTCTTAACACATTTATACACTTGAAACATTTAAACACCAAAACACCTAAACTTTGCTAAAAGTTTCTAACACTTTACACACTTAATAACATTTCAACAATTCAAGACCCCCCCCCCCCCATGGGTGAACGTTTTATGTGGGTCCCACACCCATATTTCACATGCAAAATAACTAGATATTTTCTATAATTACAAGTGGTGTTACAAGTGGATGATGTTGGTGATAAATTAACAACTTACTAACTAAGTAACTAGATATTTTTATTATGTTGCAAGTGGTTAAGTTGGTGGATGATTATATCATTTAATCACATAAGTTTACTAGCATTTTAATACCACTTTACACCTTTATTTACACACACATAAGAAAACTCTTTCAATCTTCATCATTTCACCAAGAACACCATCCAAAAACCCAATTATTTTTATCACCTCCTTCATGATCAACATGGATTTCCAAGTAACATAAGGTGATCTAAAGCTATTGGAAGTAAAAGGAAGGGTTTTCATCCATACAAAAGTGTTCTATCATCAAGATCATCATCTTATTAGTTCATAATAATCTTCTAAGATCATCCCTAGCCTAGTGCTAGAAGTAAGCTTCTTTATCTATTTTTTTTTTATACAAATGTATTAAGATTATGATTGTTATTATTGCTAATAATAACCAAGAAAATCATACATAATATACATGAAGAAAATACAAAGAAGCAAAGATAAAAATCATGATATAATTATGATTGTTTATATTATGATCTAAGACTTGATATATGCTTATTTAGTCTTGTTATGATGTTTATGATGCAAATAAATTATTAGAAGATGTTTTAAGTTATGATCTAAAAATTATGCATGTTTATGTTAAAGGGTTTTTAACATAAAGGATTAATGGATGATCATAACTATTGATCTTGTGAAAATATATAAGGTTTTTGGTTAAAAACAATACTCTCACAAGATTATAAAAAGTAACATACAACTAGAGATTTTTATAAAAGTTGTTAAAACTAAAATTAAACTTGGTTTTTGAACTTGTTAGCATATGAAATAATCATGGTTAAAACCCTACATGATTTGGAGATCATTTTGATAAGTTTATGTTATAAAAATCTCATATGTTTTAGTTAAGATGTTATGAGTAAATTGATGATGAATTTGAAAAGAAAATGATATGTTTATCTAAACATGGCAAAGTACATAATACAAAGGTTATATGGCCAATTTTTCTTAGAAATCATAGGTTAGAAAAATTATCATTTTTAACAAAGTCTTTACAAGATTAGAAAGTGGTCTTTCTAAAAACAAAAATAGATATAAATATATATTTTTGGGAAAATATATATTAGTGATCTTAACAAGTTATTTACTATGTGTTTATTATTTGTATTAGTTATGTACAATAATTAGGTATTTGATAACAATGATACAAATAAATACAAGACACATTTACAAGTAAAGACTTACAAGAATACATATATACACACTTGAATACAATTTACGGATCATTTGGACATCGGATACAACTTATGGACAATTCGGACGACGGGCGAATCTTTGAACATATCGCCATTCCGAGGAGTTACTACGACGTTTAGACGATCTTTCGACACGAAATATAAGTATCCTATCGATAACAAATTTTGGATGTTTATAAACTTATAAAAACTAGTATGTTTTTATTTACTAACAAGTGTACTTAGTAAATTTTTATAAAAAGGTTTTTATAAAAATGAAAGGCTTACACTTACTAGTGGGCTAAATTATAACAAATGGGCTTATTATACTAGTGGGCTATTTTTATAACAAATGGGCTTATATTACTTAATGGACTACTATTTTTCTTAATGGGCTTATCTTCATAATGGGCTTAACATAAATTCATGGGCTAAGCCTAATACCAAACATATGGGCCAAGGCCCAATAATATTGAAGCCCAACACTTTTGAGGCCCAACACTATTGAAGCCCAACACTATTTAAGCCCAACACTATTTTGGCCCAACACTATTCAAGCCCAACACTATTGAGGCCCAACACTATTGAGGCCCAACACTATTTGAGGCCCAACACTATTGAGGCCCAACACTATTGAGGCCCAACACTATTTGAGGCCCAACACTATTGAGGCCCAACACTATTTGAGGCCCAACACTATTTGAGGCCCAACACTATTTGAGGCCCAGCACTATTTAAGCCCAATAACTTGAAAACATGGGCTTGGCCCAATGATACTATTATTGGAAACACAACTATACAAGTGATACATACAAGACACGAGATTCAGCGGACGAGATCCGACTATACAACTCATTCATCGAATACACAGTTAACGAACATTTGAACAACTCATTCATCGAATACACAGTTAACGAACATTTGAACAACTCATTCATCGAATACACAGTTAACGAACATTTGAACAACTCATTCATCGAATACACAGTTAACGAACAGTAAGGACATACAAGTCTTACATATACTCAAGACACAAGACTTGTACTCAAGTTCTTTTCAAAGACCGAAGTGTCTAACAAAAATAAGAACGTTTGTAGGTCGCCACGCTATTCAGGACGACCGCACGTGAGATCTTATTTACATCTATTTTCAGGACGCAATACAGTGAGTTCATGTTTCCCCTATTCATTTAAATGTTTTACAAACTTTACAACTATCGGGGAGGATACATGTTCAGGGTATGTTAAAGTTAGGTAATGAAACACCATAGATCATGTGCGAATTAGGGCCTTACTATAAGCACCATTAATCCAGATTGGACCAAGGAACAAAGGCTTAGATCTAATGGGTTTTGGTGAGCCCCACTCTTGGTCATGGACCCCTACGGAAGAGTGCGTTTGTGTCCCAGTCGATAGGAATCGGCATAAAATCGTCTAGGGTTGGTTTGCTTCCTTTTTCGGCACACATATTAATGTCCTTGCAAAACATTAATGATCAACGATTTCATTGACGCTTTACATACTACAACTCACATTTTTCATACATCGTTTACAACTAAATTGCATGAATTCACCAACTTTTGTTGATGTTTTCCAAACTTAACATGTATTTCAGGAAATTAGTGGACCTGGCAGACATTTCAGTCAAGGAAAGCAAGTATCAAGACTCCATGCCACCATTTGAAGGGTTTGCCCGTTATATACCGCCTCTTTGCGGTGATATAGTGGTCAAAGCCTTGACATTTTAAGACTTACATTTTTATGTATAAAACGATGACAACTTATTTTCACTTGATGGTTTGTAACCAATACATTCAACTTATGTTGCATTCCTTTGGGAAACACTTATGTAGTGGCAATGGCAATGGAGTATGTTTTATTCATATAGTTTGTTCATGTACATCGATATTTATGCAATGAAAACCATACAGATCACACCTTGCGTTTCCGCTACGAGCGGGTGTGACAGACTGGTATCAGAGCATCGATTGTAGTGAACCAGGATTCTTTCTCGAGTCTAAGTCTACAATCACTAGGGATCTCTCACGAAAACCTCTTGTTCATGTTGAACAGAATAAAATTGGACAGGTCAAAAGGTTTTCATTGCATAAACATTTTTCAAGGTCCACTACAACAAAAATTCATTTCACATATATCAAGCGAGGACATTTCCATGGGTGAAGTCTATGAGAAACAGACACAATACATTAATAGACTATGTGCCTACAATACATTACATTATCAGTGCTTATACAAGATAGACACATTACACTATCAGTTTATGCATTATAAACAGTTTACAAGTTCAGCTTATACAAGATAGAAATCCTTGATTGATAGGATTTTACATGATTATATATATAGGTGGTTCATATATATGTTGCATGAAATATTTTGCCAAGAACAAAATACCTTCGACTTCAAACTCTATTATTATTCTTTACTCACACGGTGAAAATATCGACCTCATGTCTATTGCGGAGCTTATGACGAACATGATTTCTAAGTGAAATCTTAAACTTAATTCCGTAAAATATGGTTGCTTTCTTGCGAATGCTGAGATGCCTGACCATGATAATGACGACGAGGCGAAGGTGGTAACCTTGGACAACAACTCCATTAGTGGGACGAGATCCATGTGACTCATACTAACCAAGGTGGATATACTCTTGTCCTTACAAGGAAGATGAAGTACTCATCTTGAAGGTGCCTCTTCAGTTGTTATTGTTACAGATTCTTTTCATTCTATTTTCATCTAACGCCGTACCGTTCTGCGAGTAATGACAACGAACGTTGACACGTGAGCTATCACGAAGGTCCCTCCTATGTTGAAGGTATATAAACAATAGTGTCCTCTCTCTGACTGATCGCCTGCTCTGAACGAGAGAATGCTAGGGTGACCATGCAAGACAATTTATTATTACGGGGGCCCACGTAATAACCACTTGTAGTGCATGGAAATTCTGGTGGACTCTGCGGGTCAAGCTAATGATCACTATTCATTCAAAATTCTTAAGTTATTACTTGAGATTCAATTCTTCCTATCTAGTAGAACACGAACTGGGGTAGTTAGTATAACACCCTACAATACAATACAATACAATACAATACAATACAATACAATACAATACAATACAATACAATACAATACAATACAATACAATACAATACAATACAATACAATACAATACAATACAATACAATACAATACAATACAATACAATACAATACAATACAATACAATACAATACAATACAGGAAGACGACACATATTTGTTCACACCTAACATTCGATCTATATCACGATTCAGTTGAGACTAGTCATTTAAACAAACAAAACGTGTTAGCTACTCATGGAGGATTTTCCTCAACATTCTCGAAATTCTTGAACATGGGTTGGTTCCAGGGTGTCTATGACACTTTATCCTACTTTACCTTACCTTACCTTATCATATTCCACCTTATCATATTTATTGGAAGTGATACAATAAATTCCGTCGTTTGACATTTGTCTTTTTCCAAGGGATAGTACGGCATGCGCCATACTGCAACTCCCTCATTACATTCTATTCTACATTTTTGGAGATTCTAATAATCTTGCTAGAGCTCGTGAAACTCAAGCACTATTACCATAATTGTCACATGGACAAGTAAGACAAAGGATTTTCTCTATTTAGGACGATCGAGGTCCATAGAGTAGGGAATACATATTATATGGACGAAGACCACTGGTTGGTTTCCCCTCCTCAACGAATTATTTCTCTTTCCATTTAGACGTATGACCAATACATGCAAGAGGCATTACACCTTTTGGTTTTGGTTATCCACATTATCATTTATTCAAACATATATGAACAATATGGTCTTGAGGTTTCCATGACCGATTGATTGTATTCTTCATTCTTGGGCACATGATAGACTTTATTTATTCAAATAAATGTCTAGATTCTTTTAATTTTGTGTATTAAAAAGAACATGGTGCCAAAAGAATCAATTGTTTAAGTTAAAAGTTATGTGTTGAAAACTATTGTTTTTACACAAGACATGGTTTATACATGACATTGTTACGCAAGACATTGTGATACACGTCATTTGACGTTGGTATACACAAGACATTTTTTTTTCCGTGGTTATTTGTAAGTAATGAGACGTGTGTAATATGATAAAAGCATGGTGGATACGCCGCTGGTACTTCCTATATATAAGTGCTTATGTTATATTGCATATCGTGGTGTTATTCAAATCTCTTCGACAAAGACAAGACATGACATTTTTGCACAAGACGCGACATCCTCTACACAAGACATAATATTCTATTTCAAGACATGATATATTTATACACTACATTTTCATTGGTTATCTATTTAACCATACATCATTCTTTTATATCATCTGATTTTCATATCTATTTTCATATGATTTTATAAAAGAACTCGATCATAACTGGAGCTAATATTGTTGGTTACACTTGATGCTTTCACGATATCTCAAGGGTTGTTCCATAATGGGAAACACCCGAATTCAAACACACTGAGTGTTACATTTTAAGTTTAGCCTCAGAGATCCGAAGCATAACCGCATCATCCCTCCCTACCTCAATCACTCAAACAATAACTCTCGCCATGAGAGAAATGAAGGCAACTGCTGCCATAAACGATTTTGGTACCAGGATGTATGCTGGTAACTTGCCGAAATCCTAAATGCGACAAGTGAGACGTCCATCATGAGGGCAATTGCAAAAGCGCCAAGAATAGCAGTGTGCTGAGACCGGGCGCAAAACAAAGACTAGTAAGACGATAATACTTAAGAAGGGATCAAGCTAGTGAATAAGTGTGTGTGTAGTTAGCACTATGAATACTCCACAAAATCCCAATGAAGTCATGAGTACGTACACTCTATGATCATCATGTATCAATTCGTTTAATACCAACACCGAGCTTAGCTATTGTCTTTAGATGTTAAGCATATACTCGAATTAGAGTCATGTTGGACACATTACTATATCAAGTTAGCTAATGGGGAATTAGCTGAGACATATCAAATCATTAAGGGCCACCGGTATGTATACTATTCGTCAACATTTCACATCCATGTTATTTTATACAATTGGCAATTTTAGCTTCATCTCAACATTTCACATACAAGAGTTTCAAGGCTAGGGACGGGATTGTCCTAGCTACAATTAGGGATTGGGTTATCCTACATCTAAACATATGGATTGGGTTATCCTACATTTAAGCATAGGGTTCCTAAGACTATACAGTGAAGTCCTTGCCACACAGAATTTAAAATGTACTTGGTCTAGAGTCACGTAAGCTAGACGTCTCCTCATTCTATAGAATTGGCAAACGGTAAACTGGTCGAGTTAGGAGCAGAAATTTGATATCGATCTCTTACCCATTGAGTTGGGTATTTTTGACGTAGTGGTTGGCATGGATTGGCTATCCGATAACCTAGCCGAAGTCTTCTGTCATGAGAAGATCATTCGCCTACCACTGCCGAACAAAGAGACATTTGTTATTCATGGAGAGAAGTGTCACACCCTGGCTTTGCGGAAGCGTGGTAAATCTTGGTGTGACTTCTTAATACCATAGCTTAATCATAACAAGCTATATGAATTTAAAAACCATGCAAGTCATCCATTAAGTTTAGGAAACAACATACAATTCCATTGTTTTTAACATGCAACCATAACCTTGTTCAGTAACATTACAACTTATAACAAAACATAAACGTGATTTAGGGATTGTGTCTTGTCCAGGTAAGAGACACAACCCTAAACCCTGATGACTTCATGACAAGTGCAGCGGAAAACGTTCCATACCGTGCCAGATCCGTTTAATTTCCTGAAATACATGTGAGTTGAAAAATCAACAATAATGTTGAGCGAGTTCATGTGCAAGTGAGTAAGTAAAACACTTGTAAGTATAAAAGTTTCCTGGTATGTAGCAGGGTAAGAGGACTTGTGATCACCAATGGTTTGCAAGGCCATTAGCATGTTGTGATATGCAAGTAGGAAGACTCAAACCTAGCGGATTTATGCGTTGGGCACAAAGTCACCCCGAGGTCCGTTCTGTTTGGGCCTGGGGCTGGGCTCGCTACACCCAGATAGATCTACCGCTCCTGTCCCTCGGTCCTACCCTGAGGATTAATGGCCTCAAGTTTCCGCCTACCCATTCACATGATCTAAAACCTCCTTACGTTATCATACCGTGTATAAAAGTACTTGTAAACAAAGTAACATGTATTTCACCCCCGCAGTTAAGAAAACTGAAAACAGTTAGAGAAAAGGGGGACATGAACTCACAGTGAATGCGTATCTCTATCAAGCGTCTCCAATACAGTAAGCTGTGCAACGACCTACAAGTGCTAATTCTATTAGACGGACGGCCGTGCTTTAGCTTTACAGTTTATGTTTGCGGGAAATAGTTAGACAACTATTTCGTGTCACATGTCGTATATACTTGGTAGTTATCTTCCTTCCCAAGGATGGGGGATTTAATACATGTGCGTAATATTTTCTATCATTAAGTCTCACTTAAACCTTATATATATATCCATCTCCAAAATATAGGTATTTATCCCAAAATACGTTGTTAAAGTACGCGTTCATAAATATTTCCGTAATTGTGTAAGTTACGTTTTAACATACAGGTGGTAATATAATTACCGGTGTAACTTATATATTTATGGCGAAAGCGTTTGTATTATTTTGGAGTCGTTAACGCTTGTAAATATTATTTTCACTCCAAAATAATATTTATGTATCTCACAAAATAATCATAAACAGTGTTGTGACAAATATACTTATCACGTTAATCTTTGTGAAAATCCCACCTCCGGATATGTAGTAAAATATAGTGCTGGCGAAATTTATGTTTCGAAAGTATGTCCAAAAATAGTTCTAACACTTGTTGTGTAAAAAGTCTAAGTGTTAGGTTTTTAGAAAATTTCGCCAGAGTTTCCTCTGTAACTGGAGGTGGCCACGCTTTCAAGCGTATCATTTTCTTTTAACAAATCAATTCAACAACTTCTTTATTCAATCAAACAATTTCCGACACATCAAACTAGTCAATAAATATGTAAATCGCATGAACTTGTAGTTCTTCCGATTCTATATTGTAAATCCCATTATATTTCGTGGATCTTTATGTTAAGTAACTTTAACCTCGTAAAAACCTCGTTTTTAGAGAAATCCGTCTTTACAACTTCTAGTTATTTTTCCCAAAAATAGTTATTTTGTCGAAACATGTGTCACACAAGTGTTTACACACTTGTGCGTTCTAAATATCATTCTTAGTATTGTAAGATCCGTTTCTTAGAAAACATGGTTTCTTTTAAAGTGTGGTCCTTCAAAAGTACCACTTGCAGATACGTAGATCTGCTAGTTTTAAACACCATTGTACCGGTTAAATCACTTTTACACAAGTAAAATTCTTTTACACAAGTTCATGCTCTAAATGTGGTAGTGTTTCACCTTTAACCCTTGTATCTTTCAAAAACGAGCTTGTGTGAAGATACATGATTTTACAAAGTCGGGTTAAACGGAGATTCGAGCTACCACATCATAGATCGGGTCTAGATAAACACGAATTTCAAATACTACGACTTTTACACAAGTTGTATGCTATTAACCTCCATTTTTGTGATTTTAGTAGACTTTAAAGTTTCAAAACGCATGTTTACGATATTTAACCGACGAAAGTTCTTTTAACCACTTTGAATACATTCAAGAATGAGTTTTAAACCATATACCTCTAGCTCGGGGCTAGGGAAGAATCGTGACGAAAAACGCGTGGATAAAAGCCAACGGTTGAGGTCCTTCGTGTTCCGAGTGCACAAGAGCTCCTAATACGCGACTTGTGATGTTTGTATGATCTTGGAATGGAGTGAACTAGAACCGAAAATATGATGGTGTGTGGGTTGGGGTTCGGCCGTGAGCCAAGAGAGCAAGAGGGAGAGAGTTGGTCTTGAGTTTAGTGATGGTAATTATCTCATGTTTAGTGGTGTTATATATAGACAAGTTCAAGTCCCTTTATCCTTTGGGTTTTATGTCATGAAGATATTAGACAACTTAAGATCACCCAAGATCACAAGTACAAGGTGTTGCCCCCTAGGCAACCGAATCGGTTGGGGGGGGGGGGTCCTTGGTCCGATTTTAAGTAGTTAGTTAGGGGGGTTGTTTTGTTAATTAGGTTAGTTTAAGTAGTTAACTCAGTTACTTGTATGTTACGTGTTATGACGGGTGTTAGGGTAACCAGGGACCCTAACTGGCTCAGAAAAAGAGTAATAATAAAAATAGTATTGTTTTCATGTTCCGGTTAAAGTCCGGGTGTCCGGTTGGATAGTAATTCGTTAAAGTGTTATAAAAGCTTTAAAGTGTCGTTATTACATTTTTAGTGACACATTTGTTTTCCCGACACTTTAGAAAGTGTCTAGTGTTATTTTCTCATTTTCTGGCACTTTACTAGTCAGCTAGAAGCTGGTTTATTTATTAAAGTGCTGTGTTTGGTACATAAAGTACGTTTTAGGCACATCCGAATCAGTGTATCTTATCCCTAGAGACGCGGTACCACAACCCTTATATCCTACACTCACTACCAGTGTAGCCAAAACATATGAGGCTCTTAACAGGCCTTAGAGGCAGTGTCTGCCTGATGCTGGTTATATCAGCATGTTCACTGTGTATCCGTTTAGTGCTACTGTGCTTTTTGTGCATCATGTTTGTCACTGAGGTGCCGTATGTAAATAATGTAGTGACAGCAGATAAAGTATGATGCAAGTGTGTGCATGTATCAGTATGCAGGTAGCAGTTTATCAGCTAGTTTCAGTCAAACACAGTAATTAAGCAGTAATTAATCATTAATTAAGTCGTACGGATACCTGGTTTTGTGCGGGTTGTCACATTCTCCCCCCGTTAAATAAATTTCGTCCCGAAATTTAAGTTCTGCTTGTAGAAGCAGGGTTCTTAGGAAATAAGTGGGGGTATTTTTCTTTCATCCGGTCCTCACGCTCCCATGTGAATTCAGGACCATGTCTGGCATTCCAACGTACTTTGACGAGTTTGACACTGCTCCGGCGGGTCTTGTTAACTTTCCAATCCGTGACCTCAACAGGTTCTTCAACGAAGTGGAGCGTGTCGTCAATATGAATCTCGTCGATAGGAATGGCAACGTCAATTTGAGTTGGACTTTTCTTTAAATTGGATACATGAAATGTATCGTGAACACCATTTAGTTCAGCGGGTAGGTCCAACTTGTATGCTACCGTCCCAATTCTTTCTAGAATTCTAAAGGGACCAATGTAGCGTGGATTTAACTTTCCACGCTTTCCAAAGCGTGCTACCCCTTTCCAGGGTGAAACCTTTAACAACACCATTTCTCCGACTTGGAAGTCCACATGCTTCCGGTTTGGATCCGCGTAGGCCTTTTGCCTGTGGCGAGCGGCTTCGATATGTTTAAGAATCTGCGCAATCTTGTCTGTCGTCTCTTGGACGATTTCGGGACCAGCAAGCTGCCTATCACCTGCGTCAGACCAACATAGTGGTGATCGGCACTTGCGTCCGTATAGGGCCTCAAAAGGCGCAACACCAATACTGGTGTGGTAGCTGTTGTTATATGAAAATTCGACCAAGGGTAAGTGTTTATCCCAGCTACCGCCTAAATCCATAACACATGCCCTCAGCATGTCTTCCAAAGTTTGTATCGTTCGCTCGCTCTGGCCGTCAGTTTGCGGATGGAACGCAGTGCTCAGATTCAATTGTGAGCCAAAAGATTCTTGGAAAGATTGCCATATTCTTGACACAAATCTTCCGTCTCTATCAGAGATGATCGAGAGTGGTACTCCATGACGTGCTACGATCTCTCTCATGTAAATTTCCGCAAGTTTACTAGTACTGTCTTTCTCCTTGATTGGCAGAAAGTGTGCGGACTTTGTTAGGCGGTCAACAATCACCCAAATCATATCATGGCCTCTTGGCGTTCTTGGCAGTTTTGTAACAAAATCCATTGAGATTTGTTCCCATTTCCACTTGGGAATCTCAGGTTGTTGCAGCAGCCCCGAGGGCTTCTGGTATTCCGCCTTGACCTTAGCGCACGTTAAACATTTGCTCACGTAAACAGCAACGTCGCCTTTCATCCTAGGCCACCAATAGTAAGCTTTGAGATCCTGGTACATCTTATCCGATCCAGGGTGGATAGAGTACCGTGACTTGTGCGCTTCGTCGAAAATAACTTTCCTTAAATCTCCAAACAAAGGAACCCAAATCCTTTTCTCGAAACATAATGTTCCTTCCTTGTTTGGTGCCAGTAACTCCTCCATTCCACGGAGATATTCTTCCTCAAGGTTTCCCTCCTTGAGAGCTTCCTTTTGTGCAGCGCGAATGCGCAAGGAAAGATCGGTTCGTATGATCATTTCCAAAGCTCTAACCCTTATGGGCTTGATTCTTTCTTTACGACTTAGGGCATCGGCAACTACATTCGCCTTCCCTGGGTGGTACTTTATCTCGCAGTAGTAATCGTTCAACAATTCAACCCAACGTCTTTGCCTCATATTCAGCTCTTTCTGGTTGAATATATGCTGTAAGCTCTTGTGATCTGTGAAGATTGTGCATTTCGTACCGTACAAGTAGTGTCTCCAGATCTTTAAAGCGAAAACCACTGCGCCAAGCTCTAAATCGTGGGTGGTATAGTTCTTTTCGTGCACCTTCAGTTGGCGTGATGCATAAGCAATGACCTTTTGGCGTTGCATCAACACACAACCCAATCCCTGACGCGATGCGTCGCAGTATACCACAAAATCGTTAGTACCTTCTGGTAGAGCTAAGATTGGCGCGTTGCAGAGCTTATCTTTTAATATCTGAAACGCTTCATCCTGTTTGATTCCCCAATCAAACGTCTTGTCCTTCTGCGTGAGGAGCGTCAAAGGTTGAGCGATTTTCGAAAAATCCTCGATGAACCTTCGATAGTAGCCAGCCAAACCCAAGAATTGTCGAATCTCGGTTGGCGTTGTAGGCGTCTCCCAGTTCTTGATTGCCTCGATCTTTGTGGGATCAACATGAATTCCATCCCCATTAACCACATGTCCAAGAAACTGGACTTCGCGTAGCCAAAACTCGCACTTGGAGAATTTGGCGTACAGCTGTTCCTTCTTTAGTAGCTCCAATATGGTTCTAAGATGTTGTTCGTGTTCAGCCTTCGTCTTTGAGTAAATCAAGATGTCGTCGATGAATACAATCACGAACTTGTCTAAGTATGGCTTGCAAACCCTATTCATCAAGTCCATAAAGACTGCAGGTGCGTTTGTCAAACCAAATGGCATAACGAGGAACTCGTAGTGTCCATAACGAGTTCGGAAGGCTGTTTTTGGGATACTTTCCTCCTGTATCCTTAGTTGATGGTATCCAGATCGAAGATCGATCTTAGAGTAGAAGCTTGAACCTTGAAGTTGATCGAATAGATCGTCGATTCTTGGCAGAGGGTACCTGTTCTTGATCGTCAGCTTGTTCAATTCTCGGTAGTCAATACACATGCGGAAACTTCCGTCCTTCTTCTTGACAAACAAGACCGGAGCTCCCCAAGGCGAGAAGCTTGGTCGGATAAAACCCTTGTCTAACAACTCTTGGAGTTGTGTCGACAATTCTTGCATTTCAGACGGGGCAAGTCTGTATGGCGCCTTAGCCACAGGCGCTGCGCCTGGAACTAAGTCGATGTGAAACTCCACTTGCCTCTGAGGTGGCAGTCCAGGTAAGTCTTCTGGGAAGACTTCTGGATACTCCCTTATGACAGGGATGTCTCCGATCCTTGGCTCGGCAGCCTTCTTATCTACGATGTGTGCCAGAAAAGCAACACATCCTTTCTGTAAACACTTCCTTGTCTTCAAACAGCTGATAATCCGCAACGGCGTCTCACGCTTCTCTCCATGAACAACAATGGTCTCACCATCCTCGGTTGGAATACGAACAACCTTTTCGTGGCAAACTATCTCAGCTTTATTGCCCGATAACCAATCCATTCCTACTACCACGTCGAAACTTCCCAATTGGACTGGTAGTAGATCCAAGGCAAACTCACGTTCTCCTAATTCAATCACACAGCCTCTGATAACATCATTGGCTTCTACCAACTTTCCATTAGCCAATTCAATTGCGTAGGGAATGTCTAACTTATTAGCGGCTAGCCCAAGTATATTCTTAAATTCTAGTGATACGAAGCTATAGTCGGCACCAGTATCAAACAGAACAGATGCATAGCGTTGATTGATAGGGAACGTACCCGTAACAACGTTGGGATCCTGGCGTGCTTCCCGTGCACCGATCTGGAACACCCTTCCACGGGCTTGGTTCAATCCCGGGCAATCCTTCTTGAAGTGCCCAACGTCTCCGCAATGAAAACATCCTAATCTTTTTCCACTTCCTGCACCATCCCCAACTGGCGGGTTGTTTTGATTGGCAGTTCCGGCTTGATTTGCATTGTAGCCTCGATTATTCCCTTGTGGGCGATTTCCCAAACCACCACGATTATCGTTCCTATTTCCATGTCCTCCCTGGCCTCCGCGGCCAGCAGTGGCCCAACAAGAATCCTTCATGTGGCCAGGTTTTCCACACGAATCACATACCCTCATACCACATCGGCCAGAATGGTGACGCTGGCAGGCGTTGCACTTGGGCTGGGTGCCCATATATCCCTTTCCTTTCCTTCCACTGCCAGTCGTACCCTGAGCTGGCGTGTTTGGTGCCCCTCTCTTACCATCACCGCTAACACTTTGTTTGAAGTTTGAAAACTTTCTTTTGTTGCTTCCGGACGACTCAACATGAGTCTCTTTCTCCTTTGCCTTTACATCACCAAACTTGTTTAAACGAATCCCCTCCTCGGTGAGAGCCACGCTCAAATCGATGGCTTCAGTGATAGTTGCTGGTTTGGAGGAGGTTACCATGCTTATTATTTGGGGAGCCAAACCCCAAATGAAGCGCTCGATTCGCTTGTATTCTGGCGTAACCATGTAAGGAACCACTTGAGATAGGTCATGAAACCTCTGAACGTACTCTGCTACTTTCGGACCGTCCATTTTTAGGTGCCAAAATTCAGTCTCCAACCTTTGAATTTCTGCGCGTGAACAGTACTTTTTGCGCATTAGTTCTTTCAACTCGGCCCAAGTCAGGGCGTAGGCGGCAGCTTCGCCTAAGGTTTGTACTTGTAAGTTCCACCAAGATAGGGCTCCGTCTAGAAACAGCCCTGAAATGTATGTGACTTGCTGATCCTCTGCACACTTGCTCATGCGTAAGACGGAATCGGTTTTCTCAGCCCAGCGGGTAAAGGCAACTGCACCTCCTATGCCATCGAAGTTAACTGGTTTGCAGTCTAAGAACTGCTTGTAGGTGCATCCTGCACGTATGTTAAAACATGTGTTTGGCATTAGCATCACCGCTAAAATCTCCAACTAGTTCATGGTAGGTTCGAATGGCGTGGTATTACCGTGAGATGGATTGTTATTGCCTTGATTAACACTTCCGCTCCCTCCTGGCTGAGAAGCTGCGTACTGCGCTATGGCAGCAGCAATGATTTGTTGTAGCTCTTCCTAAGTGGTAGGCATAGGCTGCTGTTGACGTCTTGGCGGCATCTTTCTAAAAGATGGTTTAAGTTGGTTAGGCCATAGAAGGCTCCGATGTTATAATACGTAATCAGTTCGTAATATAGTGTACGTATATAACGGTAGTAATAGTATAATCACATAACATCTCATGTTATCACACATCACAAATATCAATCACACAACATCCCATGTCATAGAATATAACCAAGTAATCAAGCGAATCCAAAATATGGTGAGAAAACTGCGATTGCCATATAAATGAGACCACATCGTAAGTGTATACATACAATCATCAATCACTAGGGGCTACATAACCCCTGTCAAAAGCTACATCAGTATCAATACAACATCAAGTACATAACAAAAGTCAAGTCATAACGTAGTCTCCCCAAAAAGCTGTGCAATCAAAAAGCAATCGCCGCCTTATCACCTCGCCTACCCAAGTGGCACCGATGAGCTCTAAGTAGATGGTGGTGGAGGAGGAAAATGGGTATAAAACAAACGGCGCAACTGTAACCAGTCCGCCTCCATCGCCTGCTGTGTGCGAATAATGGAAGCAATCTGCTGCTCCAAAGTAGTAAGACGAGCAGCATAGTCAGGGGGTAATGGTCGAAACGGCTGTAACGGAGAGGGTACCCAGCCATGGCACTGACATGGCTGCAGACGGGCTCTCTCCAACTCCTGTAGTCGCTGCTCATGCGACTCATGCTGGTATACAAATGACATCAATACATCCTCGATGGTGTGTCCTACGTGGAACCTGTGGTATGGATCAGTGGGTGGCATAGGGGAAAATGGTGACCACAGCAGTGGCTCACGTGTGGGGTCAAAGGCTGCCACCCCAAAAGGAGCTGTAGTAGGTGGAACAAAAGGAATCTGAGGCATGAAAGGCATGGGCATCGGCACATGCCCATCAGGGTGTGCTGAAGAGCCCTCTCCAGGCCCTGCTGGAGGTATAAACATAGGAACCTGAAACGAAAAGTCAGTATGTGGTGCAACAGGGATCTGTGGAGGGAATGGGGGAACGTCCTCGTCTGCCGGTATCCAGCCATGCTGGGCAGACTCGTCTGGTGGATCCATACGTGCCGCGAACGGTGCATGTCCGGGCTCTATGGGAACGGGATCAAACAAGGGAGCAACAACAGGGTGAACGGGTGCCAAGTGCTCGAGAGGAGGGTCAACTGGTACAGCATCAATGGGTAAAGGACCAATGGGATCAACAGGAACATCTAGGTGGTGATCATCAGCAATGGGCTCAAAAGGTACATCAGCATGCATAGGGTCATGCTCTGGTAAAGGGTCAAGAGCAGCTGCCTGCTCAGGAGCAATGGCAGGCTCCAAGTCATCAAACGCCATGTCAAAATCGAAATCAGGATCAATCGGATCAAAAGGGTCAATATGATCTGCTGGATCCTCCATCAACTCGTCCATCGGGACAAACTCTAAATCACGGTCAGGATCAAATCCTGGTGGAAACATAGGATCTGAATCCCCCTCGTCGTCATGGTCAAAAACAAGTCCAGGTATGGAAGCAACAGAAAAAGCCTGGTCAGAATCGGACCCATGGGAGAAGTGCTGCGCACTATGAGCATGTGTGGGTACAGAAGCCACAGACTCAAAGGAGTCCGCGACTGGGGAATGAGCAGGTGACTCTGCAGCAGGAGCATCTGCGATCAGTAAGGGAGCAACAGCAGGTAGGGCCTCGCCCTGAGCATCCTCCAAAGGCTCCTCCTCAAACATATCGACGTCGTCCTCCTCGTCGTCGATGGGTAAAACAGGGTATGCTGCAAGGGGTACTGGAGCAGGGATCACAACGAGTGGTAGATCCCCTGCTGGAAGATCAACTGGGAGCTCATCAACGCCGTCGGGTAAGGCGAATGGCTGAAAGTCATCATCATCCATGCTGGTGAAATCTGACGTATAAACCTCGTGCTCCGATGACTCAATGTCGTCTGAAACGATAGGCCTCGGGCCTGTGGTGCCTGAACCACCAGTGCCTGTGGAATCCATGTGTCTGTAACATATACACAAACATGTACAAATGGTCAATCATATAATCAAATAGTCACATAAGTCATCAAGTAAGCATCCAAACCAACACTTCCTAGTCCCACTAGCCAACACTCCTAGTCCCACTAGCCAACACTCCTAGTCCCACTAGCCAACACTCCTAGTCCCACTAGCCAATACTTCTAGTCCCACTAGCCAACACTTCTAGTCCCACTAGTCAACACTTCTAGTCCCACTAGTCAACACTTCTAGTCCCACTAGCCTCCTACCTCAGCCTCCCAGACTGAGCCTAGAATAATAAATAAAAATGTGCTCAACATTTGTTTGTAAAAAGTGCGGATCTGGACTTAAGTGGTATGCAGAAAAATGTTTTCGTGAGAGCCCTAGTGATCATAGTCTAGACTCGAGACAGAATCCTAGTTCGCTATGATCAGAGCTCTGATACCAAGCTGTCACACCCTGGCTTTGCGGAAGCGTGGTAAATCTTGGTGTGACTTCTTAATACCATAGCTTAATCATAACAAGCTATATGAATTTAAAAACCATGCAAGTCATCCATTAAGTTTAGGAAACAACATACAATACCATTGTTTTTAACATGCAACCATAACCTTGTTCAGTAACATTACAACTTATAACAAAACATAAACGTGATTTAGGGATTGTGTCTTGTCCAGGTAAGAGACACAACCCTAAACCCTGATGACTTCATGACAAGTGCAGCGGAAAACGTTCCATACCGTGCCAGATCCGTTTAATTTCCTGAAATACATGTGAGTTGAAAAATCAACAATAATGTTGAGCGAGTTCATGTGCAAGTGAGTAAGTAAAACACTTGTAAGTATAAAAGTTTCCTGGTATGTAGCAGGGTAAGAGGACTTGTGATCACCAATGGTTTGCAAGGCCATTAGCATGTTGTGATATGCAAGTAGGAAGACTCAAACCTAGCGGATTTATGCGTTGGGCACAAAGTCACCCCGAGGTCCGTTCTGTTTGGGCCTGGGGCTGGGCTCGCTACACCCAGATAGATCTACCGCTCCTGTCCCTCGGTCCTACCCTGAGGATTAATGGCCTCAAGTTTCCGCCTACCCATTCACATGATCTAAAACCTCCTTACGTTATCATACCGTGTATAAAAGTACTTGTAAACAAAGTAACATGTATTTCACCCCCGCAGTTAAGAAAACTGAAAACAGTTAGAGAAAAGGGAGACATGAACTCACAGTGAATGCGTATCTCTATCAAGCTTCTCCAATACAGTAAGCTGTGCAACGACCTACAAGTGCTAATTCTATTAGACGGACGGCCGTGCTTTAGCTTTACAGTTTATGTTTGCGGGAAATAGTTAGACAACTATTTCGTGTCACATGTCGTATATACTTGGTAGTTATCTTCCTTCCCAAGGATGGGGGATTTAATACATGTGCGTAATATTTTCTATCATTAAGTCTCACTTAAACCTTATATATATATCCATCTCCAAAATATAGGTATTTATCCCAAAATACGTTGTTAAAGTACGCGTTCATAAATATTTCCGTAATTGTGTAAGTTACGTTTTAACATACAGGTGGTAATATAATTACCGGTGTAACTTATATATTTATGGCGAAAGCGTTTGTATTATTTTGGAGTCGTTAACGCTTGTAAATATTATTTTCACTCCAAAATAATATTTATGTATCTCACAAAATAATCATAAACAGTGTTGTGACAAATATACTTATCACGTTAATCTTTGTGAAAATCCCACCTCCGGATATGTAGTAAAATATAGTGCTGGCGAAATTTATGTTTCGAAAGTATGTCCAAAAATAGTTCTAACACTTGTTGTGTAAAAAGTCTAAGTGTTAGGTTTTTAGAAAATTTCGCCAGAGTTTCCTCTGTAACTGGAGGTGGCCACGCTTTCAAGCGTATCATTTTCTTTTAACAAATCAATTCAACAACTTCTTTATTCAATCAAACAATTTCCGACACATCAAACTAGTCAATAAATATGTAAATCGCATGAACTTGTAGTTCTTCCGATTCTATATTGTAAATCCCATTATATTTCGTGGATCTTTATGTTAAGTAACTTTAACCTCGTAAAAACCTCGTTTTTAGAGAAATCCGTCTTTACAACTTCTAGTTATTTTTCCCAAAAATAGTTATTTTGTCGAAACATGTGTCACACAAGTGTTTACACACTTGTGCGTTCTAAATATCATTCTTAGTATTGTAAGATCCGTTTCTTAGAAAACATGGTTTCTTTTAAAGTGTGGTCCTTCAAAAGTACCACTTGCAGATACGTAGATCTGCTAGTTTTAAACACCATTGTACCGGTTAAATCACTTTTACACAAGTAAAATTCTTTTACACAAGTTCATGCTCTAAATGTGGTAGTGTTTCACCTTTAACCCTTGTATCTTTCAAAAACGAGCTTGTGTGAAGATACATGATTTTACAAAGTCGGGTTAAACGGAGATTCGAGCTACCACATCATAGATCGGGTCTAGATAAACACGAATTTCAAATACTACGACTTTTACACAAGTTGTATGCTATTAACCTCCATTTTTGTGATTTTAGTAGACTTTAAAGTTTCAAAACGCATGTTTACGATATTTAACCAACGAAAGTTCTTTTAACCACTTTGAATACATTCAAGAATGAGTTTTAAACCATATACCTCTAGCTCGGGGCTAGGGAAGAATCGTGACGAAAAACGCGTGGATAAAAGCCAACGGTTGAGGTCCTTCGTGTTCCGAGTGCACAAGAGCTCCTAATACGCGACTTGTGATGTTTGTATGATCTTGGAATGGAGTGAACTAGAACCGAAAATATGATGGTGTGTGGGTTGGGGTTCGGCCGTGAGCCAAGAGAGCAAGAGGGAGAGAGTTGGTCTTGAGTTTAGTGATGGTAATTATCTCATGTTTAGTGGTGTTATATATAGACAAGTTCAAGTCCCTTTATCCTTTGGGTTTTATGTCATGAAGATATTAGACAACTTAAGATCACCCAAGATCACAAGTACAAGGTGTTGCCCCCTAGGCAACCGAATCGGTTGGGGGGGGGGGTCCTTGGTCCGATTTTAAGTAGTTAGTTAGGGGGGTTGTTTTGTTAATTAGGTTAGTTTAAGTAGTTAACTCAGTTACTTGTATGTTACGTGTTATGACGGGTGTTAGGGTAACCAGGGACCCTAACTGGCTCAGAAAAAGAGTAATAATAAAAATAGTATTGTTTTCATGTTCCGGTTAAAGTCCGGGTGTCCGGTTGGATAGTAATTCGTTAAAGTGTTATAAAAGCTTTAAAGTGTCGTTATTACATTTTTAGTGACACATTTGTTTTCCCGACACTTTAGAAAGTGTCTAGTGTTATTTTCTCATTTTCTGGCACTTTACTAGTCAACTAGAAGCTGGTTTATTTATTAAAGTGCTGTGTTTGGTACATAAAGTACATTTTAGGCACATCCGAATCAGTGTATCTGTCACGGCCCCCGACCCGGTTTGACCCGGTTCAGGAGCCGCGGCAGAAAATACTGCGGTATTGATTTAATTGAGTTTAACAGCGGAAACAGGATCGCTTAAAGCTAAAAATTTTCCCCGATTATTTTATTTCACAATTCGGGATAAAACCCCGATAATTTACAATATTATGTTTTTAATATAAAAGCGTGATATTACAAAAGCATTTATTTATTTTATATTGAGCCACTATCAGTCAGCTTGAGATGCTTCCCAGCACTTTTCCTGATTTACAACAGATCACCTGAAACATGTTTGAAAAAGGTTTTGTCAGCGGGAAATACTGAGTGAATCATTCTATTTACTAAAATGACACAGTTGTTATAATTTACAGTATTAAGAGCGATTACAATGTTTCTGATATCAAGCCAACTACCCACGGTACTTGTCACTCGACCCATTGGCCCATTCGTCCAATGGTGTCTGTGGCTATGGTCATATCCCCCATTGGCTGCCCCAATGGTGACGATTATCAAGTAATGTATACAAAACCCCACATACCGGCTGTAACTTGGTGATTACAAAGACTTAATCCCCGTAATTATAACTTTGAAATAAACATGATTTTGTAAATAGATTTGATAAAAAGAGAGAATGACTCACATTGCTGATTTAGTATTGTCAGAGTCTAATCTATGATTTTAGCCTTGTTAACCTAATATAGATAATGCACACAAAACTGGGTTAGTAATCAATCCAGCAATTACGATAATTTACGAAATCAAATTATCACAATGAATGTCAAAATGCAATACTTTGTCCATCGAATTAACGATGATCCATTGAATTAACAATGAATGACAAGGTATAATACTTTACCCATCGAATTAACGATGATCCGTTGAATTAACAACGAACGATAAAGTATAATACTTTACCTATCGAATTAACGACAATTCGTCAAATTAATGACGAACGATAAAGTATAACCCTAATGTGGGCGGCATTTAAACATGCATTGGATATCTTGATCGTCGGATAATTGAATCGTAGCAGCGATTGTGCTAATACCCTGTTTTGTAGCAGAATTTCGATACCCGGGGGTGAATTTGAAGTAAACAGAACGTAAAGCAGTGTATTTGTGAGAATTCGGTCGACGTAAAATGTTCAGAATTCGTCTACCAATGTCTGCTATTTATAGGTAAATTTTGGGATGCCCTGCGCATCGTAGCCAAATATCCCCTACGATGCGTATGGGTCTTTTAAAGGCCTGCGCATCGTAGGCCATAACTTGCTACGGTGCGTATGGGTTAAAAGTAGGCCTATAGACTAGCCACGACTGGGACTAGCCTTGATGAGTCAGTATTTTCACATTTCAGTAAATTGACAACGAATTTTGAAGATAATTATCAACTAGGGTTTACCCCCCTTGAGTTTTAGGGGCCCTAATCCTGATTATGAAAATTATGAAAATTTCAGGGTTTGTTCAGAATCACTTGGGTCTCTCAATTAGGGTTTCCTTTTGGACTAATTAATTTAATAAGTATGACTTTTAATGAGAGTCATTACATTCTACCCACCTTAAGAAAAATCTCGTCCTCGAGATTTACTGGAATAAGTGTGGATACTTTTTCTTCATTTCTGATTCCAGTTCCCAAGTATACTCAGCTCCTCTCTTTGAATCCCACTTTACTTTGACTAAAACTAGTCGTTTGTGTTTGAGAAACTTGATCTTTCGATCCTCAATTTGAAGAGGTTTCTCAACAAATTTCAACTTTTCGTTTACTTCTATATCTCGAAGAGGTACTACCAGAGATTCATCTGATAAGCATTTCTTGAGATTGGATACATGAAATACATTATGTACTCCAGATAATTCTTCTGGTAATTGTAAACGATAAGCTACTGGTCCTATACGTTGGATCACTGGAAATGGTCCTACATACCTTGGACTTAGCTTTCCTTTCTTTCCAAATCTGACTACTCCTTTCCAAGGAGAAACTTTCAACAGTACTCGGTCTCCAACTTGGAATTCTAACGGCTTGCTTCTATTGTCTGCATAACTCTTCTGGCGATCTCGAGCAGTCTTCAATCTTTCCTTGATTTGAGTAATCTTATCAGTTGTCTCTTGCACTATTTCAGGTCCTGATAACTGACTTTCCCCTATTTCTGCCCAGCAAACTGGGGTTCTGCACTTTCTTCCATACAGTGCCTCGAATGGAGCGGTTTCAATGCTTGAATGATAACTATTGTTATAGGAGAATTCAATTAATGGTAAGTGATCATCCCAACTTCCACCAAAGTCTATTACACATGCTCGAAGCATGTCTTCTAGAGTTTGGATCGTCCTTTCACTTTGTCCATCTGTTTGTGGATGATATGCAGTACTCAGGTTTAGTCGAGTTCCCATAGCTTGCTGGAAACTTTTCCAGAAATGGGAAGTAAAACGACTATCTCTATCCGAAACAATGGAGAGTGGAACTCCATGTAAGGATACAACTTCATCTACATATAATTTAGCCAGTCTTTCCATGCTAAAGGTTTCTTTCATAGGTAGAAAGTGAGCTGATTTGGTTAATCGATCCACAATTACCCAAATCGCATCATTACCTTTTCTGGTTTTAGGTAACTTAGTAACAAAATCCATTGTTATAAGTTCCCATTTCCATACTGGCATCTCTAATTGTTGTAGTAATCCTGAAGGTTTCTGATGTTCTGCCTTAACTTGTGAACAAGTAAGACATTTAGAAACATAACTGGCTATGTCTCTTTTCATTCCTATCCACCAGAAATTCTTCCTTAAATCTTGGTACATCTTATTGTTTCCTGGATGCATAGTGTACCTAGATTTATGAGCTTCTTCTAAGATCTTAGGTCTTAAGTCTCCATACTTAGGTACCCAGATTCTACTTTTATGGAATCTCCAAATTCCATCTACTCCTTGTTCTAATTCTTTGATTCGTCCTTTCATCCCTTCAGCATCATCCTTGATTGCTGTAGTTTGAACATTCTTCAATTGTTCCATTAAATCTATTTGTAGATTTAATCTGAGAGCACGAACCCTTCGTTGTTTCTCATAATACTTATGACTTAAGGCATCTGCAACTACATTCGCCTTTCCTTCGTGATACTGAATATCACAGTCGTAGTCACTTAGGATTTCCATCCATCTCCTTTGCCTCATGTTTAACTCTTTTTGCCCAAATATGTATTTTAAACTTTTGTGGTCGGTGTAGACAGTAAATTTACTTCCGTAAAGATAGTGTCTCCAAATCTTAAGGGCAAAAATTACGGCTCCTAATTCTAAATCATGAGTCGTATAATTCTCCTCGTGCTTTTTCAACTGCCTTGATGCATACGCAATTACCTTCTTGCGTTGCATAAGCACACATCCATATCCTAATTTTGAAGCATCACAATATACTTCAAAATCTTCAGTTCCTTCTGGTAAGGCTAAGATTGGTGCATTGGTTAGTTTCTGTTTCAAAATCCTAAAGGCTTCTTCCTGTTTAGGTCCCCACTCAAACTTAGTGGCTTTACAGGTTAACTTAGTTAATGGTACGGCTATCTTGGAAAAATCCTTAATAAACCGTCTATAATACCCAGCTAAACCTATAAAACTTCTAATTTCCATTGCTGTTTGTGGAACCTTCCATTTAGTAATTGCCTCTATCTTAGCAGGATCTACATGAATACCTTCATGATTCACCATGTGTCCTAAAAATTGCACTTCCTTTAGCCAAAATTCGCACTTCGAGAATTTGGCGTACAACTTTTCTTTTCTTAACAAAGTTAAGAGTGCATGAAGATGTTCACAATGCTCGGTCTGACTTTTGGAATAAATAAGTATATCGTCTATGAAAACGATTACAAATTTATCCAAATATGGTTTACAGATCCTATTCATCATGTCCATGAATGCTGCAGGTGCATTCGTTAACCCGAAGGGCATGACTGTAAACTCGTAATGACCATACCTAGTTCTGAAAGCAGTCTTAGGTATGTCTTCTTCTTGTACCTTTAATTGATGATATCCAGAGCGTAAATCTATCTTAGAAAAATATCTAGCTCCCTGAAGTTGATCAAAAAGATCATCAATCCTAGGTAATGGATATCGATTCTTAATTGTAACCTTATTCAATTCCCTATAATCGATACACATTCTCATTGAACCATCCTTTTTCTTCACAAACAACACTGGCGCTCCCCGAGGGGATGAGCTAGGTTGTATGAATCCTTTACTTAGTAATTCATCTAATTGCTTTTTCAATTCTAACATTTCTGTGGGTGCTAACCGATAAGGTGCCTTGGCTATCGGTGTAGTTCCTGGAATTAAATGAATCCTAAATTCTACTTCCCTATCTGGAGGTAACCCTGGTAAATCTTCTGGAAATATATCAGAATATTCTGATACTACTGGTATTTCCTTAAGATCTTTTCCTTTAGTGCTAATGATTACTGAAATCATATACACTATTCCTTGTTTTCGTTCATAATTAGCAACTTTCATTACTGATATGAACTTCATGGGTTTCCGTGGTTTATCTCCTGTAATCCTAATCACTTCTCCGGAAGGTGATTGAATTTCTATAGAATTCTGATCACAAAGGATTCTAGCATGGTTGGCTACTAACCAATCCATTCCTAATACAACATCAAATTCAGCTAAATTCATTGGCAATAGTTTTGCAGAAAATTTATGTCCTAAAAGTTCTATATTTCCTTCTTGCAAAACTTTATCTATTCTAACTGAATTTCCGTCTGCTGTTTCAACGGTAAAAATCTGCCTAATAGTGGTTAAAGGTAAACTAAGAGCTTGACAGAATGAAGTATTTATAAAACTTTGGTTTGCACCAGAGTCAAATAATACTTTTGCATACACGTTGGGAACTAGGAACGTACCCGCTATCACATCTGGAATAAGTTCGGCTTCTTGAGTGGTCAGCTGAAATGCCCTAGCATTCTTCTTAGTAGTTCCTTCTGTCGTCTTGGGTTTGTTATCTACTGGTTTGACCAATTTAGGACATTCTGTTTTGTAATGTCCCGCTTCACCACAATTAAAACAGATTACTGTTTTCTTTTTGCAGTTCTCCTCACGATGTCCTACAGCTTTGCAAAAATTGCAAGTGATATCGCATCTTCCATAATGCTTCTTTTTGCATTTTCTGCAGAATGACGGACCTGGAGATTGCCCTGTGCTTTTTCTCTTGAAGCTGTTATTATTACCCATACGAAATCCTTGGGTAATTTTCTGAGCTAGTGCCTTCTTCCTATCTTCATCTCTTGTGCGCACCAATTCATCGGTCAGAGTGTTGGCTAATTCTACCGCATCATCAATAGTGCGAGGTCTCGCAGCTTTAACAATATTGCGGATTTCGCTTATTAGCCCCCAAATATAGCGAGAA
>JARYGA010015200.1:0-43236 GCA_030545235.1 Helianthus tuberosus
GGAAATACATCCGATTCAGGCGGAAACACAACACCGAATGCCAAAAACAGCCATGTTTGTGAACTGGACTGTTTTGTGCGAAGCCAGCTTCGTACGAAGGCGTATGAAGGCACTGCCTTCATACGAAGGCCCTGGTTTTACACAACACAGCCCAATTTCCATTCGTGACACAATCAAAGACCTCTCTGACTCTAAGCTCAATCAATAGCTTAAGATTGGAGGGATGAACACTCGATTTTCCGAAGATGACACGAAGACACTCGATTTTGGACAATGGAAGCGGTACGTGTACAAAGACCCACCTTCGTACGAAGGCACCAGCTTCGTACGAAGCTTCTGTTTCCCCACCGACACTTCGATTTCGGACCGTTTCAGCACTTTGGATGACTTAGTCTTCTGTTCCCGTACGTAGGATGACCCGGCGCTCCCTTCAATCCATTGAGGATCATGTTTCTTGATTAGTACACGCTCTGTGAGTATACTCGAACCCATTTTCGTTTAACGCACTTTTGGGTGTTACATACGTTCTCTATCAAAACACAACACACAACGCAAACACACTTTAAACACTAACCGCTCCCGTATACTATACGTGATTCATTGAATGCTTGTCACTATGCTTATACAGTGTTACCCTAGACTGTCAGGACCCCCGACCCGGTTTGACCCGTTTCAGGAGCCGCAAGACAGAAAATCTCGTGGTATTTATTTAATTGAGTTTAACAGCGGAAGATTTCATCAGGATCTTTTTAAAACTGAAATTTCCCGATTATTTTATTTCACAACTCGGGATAAACCCCGGTAATTTACAATCATATGATTTCACGGAGAAATCTTTATTTTTCCAAAACATGTTTCTTTATTTTATATTGAGTCACATCCTTAAGCTTGTAGTGCTTCGCGGCACTTTTCTTGGATCACAACAGATCACCTGAAACATGTTTGAAAAAGGTTTTGTCAGCGGGAAATACTGGTGAATCATTCTTTTTACTAAAACGACACGTTTGTTATAATTTACAGTATTAAGAGCGATTACAATGTTTCCATATATCAACCAACTACCCACAGTATTTGTCACTCGACTCGTTTCTGTGACTATGGTCAGATCACCTATTGGCTAACTCGTTGTCCAATGGTGACGGGAAATAAGTAATGTATACAAAACCCCACATACTGGCTGTAATTTGGTGACTACAAAGACTTAATCCCTGTAATTATAACCTTGAAAATAAACATGATTTTGAAATCAAATTTGATAAAAAGAGAATGACTCACATTGCAGACTTAATTGAGCAGAGCCTAGCCTACTGATTAGCCTTTTGACCTAAATTTAATAACATGCACACGAACTCGGTTAGTAACTAATACAGCATTTACGATAACTCACGAGATTAAACCTTCACAACGAATGACAAAGTGCGATACTTAAACATCCATCGATTTAACGACGAATGACAAAGCATAAACCCTAATGTGGGCAGCACTTAAACATCCATTGGATAGTTTAATCGATCGGACATTGAATCATAGCAGCGATCGAGTTAATACCCGGTATCGGAGCAGCGCCTCGCTAATATTAAAGGTAATTTCGACTTCAGAGTACTAAAACTTCGTTTTTGAAAATTTGTTTCGACACCATCAGACTGTGCATGCAACAAGCTATTTATAGCTGAAAAATAGGGCTCACGCGGCCCGCGTAAACCCAAGGTTAACACTTACTCGGCCCGCGAGGCCGCCTAGTCTACGAATAGCCTTGATTGGTCATCAGTAGGTGTGACACGTAGGCGACACTTGGATCCGGAACACTTATCCGGTCAAACATGAGTTGACGCGGCCCGCGTAAGACATAGATTGTCTTTTACGCGGCCCGCCTGGAACCCAGAATTTTGTTTTTCTTGATTTTTAATATGATTTAGGGTTTCAGGGGTCCGGGTTTGAACTTACGGGTATTTTTATGACAATTTTGAGAGTCCTTACATCCTCCCCACCTTATTTAAATCTCGTCCTCGAGATTCATGGGAATAAGTGAGGATACTTTCGCTTCATCTTCGATTCCAATTCCCAAGTGTATTCAGGTCCTCTTTTTGAATCCCACTTGAATTTGACAAGTACTAACCGTTTGTGTTTGAGAAATTTCACCTTTCTGTCTTCTATCTGAAGAGGTTTCTCAACAAATTTTAACTTTTCGTTTACCTCTATATCTTGAAGAGGTACTACCAGAGATTCATCGGATAGGCATTTCTTGAGGTTAGATACATGAAATACATCATGTACTCCAGCTAACTCTTCTGGTAGTTGTAAACGATAAGCAACTGGTCCTATACGTTGGATTACTGAAAATGGTCCTACGTATCTTGGACTTAGTTTCCCTTTCTTACCGAACCGTACTGCTCCTTTCCAAGGAGAAACTTTCAATAGTACTTTGTCTCCAACTTGGAACTCCAATGGCTTCCTTCTATTGTCTGATTTGGTTAATCGATCCACAATTACCCAAATCGCATCATTACCTTTTCTGGTTTTGGGTAACTTAGTAACAAAATCCATTGTTATGAGTTCCCATTTCCATACTGGTATTTCTAATTGTTGTAGTAGACCTGAAGGTTTCTGATGTTCTGCCTTAACTTGTGAACAAGTAAGACACTTAGAAACATATCGAGCTATGTCCTTTTTCATTCCTATCCACCAAAAGTTTTTTCTTAAGTCTTGGTACATTTTATTGTTTCCAGGGTGTATGGTATACCTAGATTTATGGGCTTCTTCTAAAATCTTATTTCTTAATTCTCCCTGCTTAGGTACCCAAATTCTTCTTTGGTGGAATCTCCAAATTCCATCAGCTCATTGTTCTAATTCTTTTATTCGTCCTTTCATTCCTTCAGCAACATCCTTGATTGCTGTTTCTTGAAAATGCTTCAGTTGTTCCATTAAATCTAACTGTAGATTTAATCTAAGAGCACGAACCCGTCGTTGTTTCTCATGGTATTTACGACTTAAGGCATCTGCAACTACATTTGCCTTTCCTTCGTGATACTGAATATCACAGTTGTAGTCACTTAGGATTTCCATCCATCTCCTTTGCCTCATGTTTAATTCTTTTTGCCCAAATATATATCTTAAGCTTTTGTGATCCGTATAGACAGTAAATTTACTTCCGTACAGATAATGTCTCCAAATTTTAAGGGCAAAAATTATGGCTCCTAATTCTAAGTCATGAGTTGTATAGTTTTCCTCGTGCTTTTTCAATTGCCTTGAAGCATACGCAATTACATTCTTACGTTGCATAAGCACACATCCTAATCCTAGTTTTGAAGCATCACAATATACTTCAAAATCTTCTGTTCCTTCTGGTAAGGCTAGGATTGGAGCATTTGTTAATTTCTGCTTTAAGATCCTAAAGGCTTCTTCTTGTTTAGGTCCCTGATGTGTGTAAAATGCAACATATAAATTACATCAAATGAGGCACAAAACTAACCCTTTTTAAGTACTAATGTTGGAAAAAGAGTGTTTTTGTCTTCCTTTTGTATTTTCAAGATTAAATGAGCTCAAATTCACAAAAGAAGCAAAAAGACAGCTAAATCTAACATAAATACAAGGAAAGGAACATAAGTGGACTGCCCGACCCCTCAACGGCATCTTCCCAAGCAAAATAGAGAAGGCGGAAGACTGAACACGCCCCGTGCTCAGGCAGCACGGGGCCGTGCCGAAGAAGCAGCAGAAAAGACAAACCTATAGAAGCTTCTATTGCCCACCACGGGGCCGTGCCCAGTGAACACGGGGGCGTGGCAAAAGTACTGCAGGCGCATTAATTGTAATTGCGAATTACAATTAATGAGGAGAGAGAATGTCAGACAGGCACGGGGCCGTGCCCAGCGGACACGGGGCCGTGCCCAGCCCTCTGTTCAGCCTATAAATAGGAGTGCTTGGTTTCATTTCAACTCATCCCTTGGCACACCACCTCTCTCACACTTCATCCACCACCCTCATCCATTGTCCATCGTAGAGTGTGTGAGTCGTCTCGGGATCCAAGATTGATCGTAAGAGTTCTTGACAATCAAGGCCATGTTTGCCTAAGTCTCTTACATCACTTGGTGAAGACAAAGTGTCTAGTATAATACTTTTTATTTCTAATCTTTTGCACTTTTTATTTGGTTTTGTATTAATGACTTTAATAACTAGTTACTTATGTTGAAGGTGATCTTTCCTTATCGTTTGTCCGTGGTGTCTTGGCATTATTTTACTGTCTATATAAAATAAAGGATTTTCACCATTCATATCTCCACGGTCTATATGGAGGTATGTTGGCTACCTGGTCGGGGGTTAAGGGAACGGTTTGGTAAAGGTCTTGCCATTGTTCAGCGTTTAGAGGTCCTGCAATGGACCTGGGTCAAATTTAGTAGGACCTCCTTCAATACTTCACGGTATTGGATGGCGGGGGTCCAAACTCTTTGACCCCCTCATAAGTTAACTACTATTAATACTATAACCCGGCTATTTAGGACTGTATCCTTGCTGACTCAGACTACTTAGTCGAGGGTAACGTCACCGCCAAAAGCGGGGCCTACCATAATATTGCATTAATAACTTAATTCATTATCTTCCAATAATCCACCCTTTTAGGATTGTATCCTTGCTGACTCAAACTACTGGGGTGAGGGTAACGTCACCTTCAAAAGAGGGGCCTACTACAATAACTAAGATAATCTCTTAATTATGTGCAAAAGTGCGGAAATAATCAAAGGTTATACTAGATACGAGTCGGAATCAAGTGATTCATCTTGTCTATCTGTTTTTCTTTTATTTTTATTTTTTCAGCATTTTAGTTAGTTTTTATTTTTCTTAGTTTAAAACCTTTTTCTAAACTTTTTATTTTGATTAGACGTTGAGGATAAACCGGTACTAAAAGCTCTTGTGTCCTTGGACGACCTCGGTATCTTACCAACGCTATACTACGCTCACGATGGGTGCACTTGCCCATATGTGTGTTTAGTGTTAGTAAAATATCGTGTTTTATAAATTTAAAACTTGGCTAAAAATAAGTGTTAAAAAGGGCTTAAAATATACACCTAATATATACGACACTTCGCACGCATCAGTCCCCATTCAAACTTAACTTCTTTACAGGTTAGCTTAGTTAATGGTACAGCTATTTTGGAAAAATCCTTAATAAACCGTCTATAATATCCAGCTAAACCTATAAAACTTCTAATTTCCATTGCGGATTGTGGAACCTTCCATTTGGTAATTGCCTCTATCTTAACAGGATCTACGTGAATACCTTCGTGATTCACCATGTGTCCTAGGAATTGCACTTCCTGTAGCCAAAATTCACATTTCGAGAATTTGGCATAAAGCTTTTCTTTTCTTAACAAAGTTAAGAGTGCATGCAAATGCTGACAATGCTCATTCTGACTTTTGGAGTAAATAAGTATATCGTCTATAAAAACAATTACAAATTTATCCAGGTACGGTTTACAGACTCTATTCATCATGTCCATAAATACTGCAGGAGCATTTGTTAGTCCGAAGGGCATGACTGTAAACTCATAATGACCATACCTAGTTCTGAAAGCAGTTTTAGGTATGTCTTCTTCTTGTACCTTTAATTGATGGTATCCGGAGCGTTAGTCAATCTTAGAAAAGTATCTGGCTCCTTGAAGTTGATCGAAAAGATCATCAATCCTAGGTAATGGGTATCGATTCTTAATTGTAACCTTATTCAATTCTCTATAATCAATACACATTCTCATCGAACCATCCTTTTTCTTTACAAACAACACTGGTGCTCCCCACGGGGATGAACTAGGTTGTATGAAACCTTTACTTAGTAATTCATCTAATTGCTTTTTCAGTTCTAACATTTCTGTGGGTACTAACCGATAAGGTGCCTTGGCTATCAGTGTAGTTCTAGGAATTAAATGAATTCTAAATTCTACCTCCCTATCTGGTGGTAATCCTGGTAACTCTTCTGGGAATACTTCTGGGTATTTTGAGACTACAGGAATCTCCTTAAGTTCTTTACCCTTAGTACTAATGATTACTGAAATCATATATACTATTCCTTGCTTTCGTTCATAATTAGCAACTTTCATCACTGATATGAACTTCATGGTTTTACGTGGTTTATCGCCTGTGATCATAATTACTTCCCTAGTAGGTGTCTGAATTTCTATAGAATTCTTATCACAATGGATTCGAGCATGGTTGGCTACTAACCAATCCATTCCTAACACCACATCGAACCCAGCTAGGTTCATTGGCAATAGGTTTGCATGAAATTTATGACCTGAAAGTTCTATATTTTCATTGGCAATAGGTTTGCATGAAATTTATGACCTGAAAGTTCTATATTTTCATTTTCCTGAGTAGTTAACTGGAAGGCTCGAACATTTTTCTTGGTAGCTCCGTCGGCCGGCTTGGCTTTGTTGTCTGCTGGTTTAACCAACTTAGGGCATTCTGGCTTAAAATGTCCTGTTTCTCCACAGTTATACCAGACTCTTGTTTTCTTTCTGCAGTCTTCTTCGCGATGTCCTACCGCTTTGCAAAAGTTGCAGATTACATTACATCTTCCATAATGTTTCTTTTTGCAATTTCTGCAGAACAGCGAAGTTGAAGGTTGACCTGTTCCTCTTCTCTTGAAGCTGCTATTATTACCCGTACGAAATCCTTGGGTAATTTTCTGAGCCAGTTCATTTTTCCTATTTTCATCTCTTGTGCGTACCAGTTCGTCAGTTAGGGTGTTGCCTAATTCTACCGCATCATCAATAGTGCGAGGTCTCGCAGCTTTAACGATATTGCGGATTTCGCCAATCAATCCCCAAATATAACGAGAAATGAGTACCGGTTCTGGCGAAGCCAGTGTTGGTACCACTCTAGCATATTCAAAGAATGTTGAAGTATAGCTACGACAATCTACACCCATCATTCGATGATTTAGGAACTTATTTGCCATTTGATCTTTTTCATATTCGGGACATAATTTTCTTTCTACAAGACTCTTAAATTCTTCCCAGTTCATGGCATAGGCCCTATTTCTTCCTTTAGCTTGAAGTACTGTATTCCACCATTCTAGCGCCCCTTCTTTGAAAAGATTTGACGCGTACATGACCTGGTCGTCCTTGGCACATTTACTTATTGTAATCACTGCCTCGGTTTTCTCTAACCAACGCAGTGCCGCAGTTGCTCCTTCATTGCCTGCAAATTCAGCGGGTTTACAAGCAAGAAATTCTTTGAAATTGCAACCAGGCGTTGCAGCTTTCATTTTCTTAGGGAGCGGAGGCTGCCGTGGATCATTATCGTGATTAGTATGATTATCGCCTTTGTTTACTCTATTACTGAAGTTATCTTTAGAAATACGTTTGCTAGGAATGATTTGTTGAGGTTCAACTGGTTTCTGGGCAGCAACAAGTATTGCTGGAATAGCATTGGCTATCCCTTGAGCAACGATATTTTCTATATCTTGCCTAGTCATAAATTGATCTTTCGGATGTTGCTCAGATTGGTTAACCTCATTAAGTGGTTCATTATTAGCGTTTTCCATCTGTTAATTAATTTATATAAATTATTAGTATTTAATAAATAACAATCATACACAAAACAATCATACAAATTTCACAACACACATATATATAGTCAAAACTATCGATTTCTCGATTCCATTTTTATATTTATATATATGCGTCAATACACACCATTTATCTTACAAAGGTTTTATTTGTAGATATTTTACAGACTGATTTTATTATTATATTATTACACAACCATAGTTTCACCACCATCCTATCCCTGAGTACTTTAGAAGCGACGTTCCCTCTCGTCGTACTTCCAGGAGATCTGTTCTCCCACTTCCCGGATCCTATTCCCGGCATCCACCAATTCTTCGCCAAAGTGGTGAAGTTCAGCTAGATTTTCATTGCTCATTGGTGGGTTTGGTATTGGTTCCGGGTCGAACTGAGGGAGAAAAGTATAAGGATTATTAAGCAGGTTTTGGAACTGCCAGTCATTAGTCCACCACTCGTCCATTCCTAAAGGTTGGGTGTGGATTATAGGTTCTGGGATTATTGGTTCCAAGTTTATTGGGATTTCATTTTCAGCAGGATAAGGGTAGATATTATTATTAATAGGCCTGACGATATCACAGCTCGCCAATGCACGATCCAATTCCTCCTGAAATGGTAACTCCTCCACTTGTCTAGAGTTTTCCCCTATTTTCATCTCTGGTTGCCTAGAACCTTCCCCAGTCTCCATTTCTACCTGCTTAGAACTTTCCCCGACTTCAATCCCCTTTCCTTTATCTAAAGGATTTTCTATTTTAGGGATCTTCCTAGTTGCGGGTTTCCTCCTGCGCACACGCCTCCATCCTACAAATCTTCTCTTTTTCTTAGGCTTGGGTTTCTCCGGAGGTGGAGCGTTAAATTCCATGGGTTCCTCTACATTGGCTATGTAACCCGTAAAGTCTCT
Source organism: Helianthus tuberosus (assembly GCA_030545235.1). Classification (NCBI taxonomy): domain Eukaryota; kingdom Viridiplantae; phylum Streptophyta; class Magnoliopsida; order Asterales; family Asteraceae; genus Helianthus; species Helianthus tuberosus. The sequence goes on from JARYGA010015200.1 coordinate 8,455, forward strand.
AGAAACTTCTATTTTCACCGGGTAAAGGTTGAGATTCTGAAGGGCTTCAGATAAGTCATTCATGCTGTTTAGCATATATGCAAAATACACAAAAAATTCTAAGTTAAAATTTTATAACAAAATTTCAGAGATAACCTTTAAACATTATTGCATACCATGTGACTCATTTAATACAAAGGACAATTGACAATTAAAACATATTAGGGTTTACTGTAAACTTATTTATTTACTGGATAAGGTTTCTGGCTTGTAGGTGATAAGGGTGCTAAAACTTGAGTCAGAATATTTAAAGATTTGCATTTACTGCTACAGTGGCTAGCATATATAGATCTGCCCATTTTTCATCTAACTGATCTTCCCATGGTGATTTACTGGTTAATTCCTGGGTTTCCTGGTTAACTTTCTTTTCTTGAGATTTCTTTATTTTCTCCTGACTTTTCTTAATAATCAAACTTCTTTTATTAGGAGAAAGTGGTTCCTCGTAGTGTGCCTTTCGAACAAATATTCCTTCATCAATATCTGTTGGGTATTTTGAGGATTTTGTTTGGGATAAACTTCCCTTCTCGTTTGATGACCTATCTAATTTAAGATAGATATTTGAAAGCTTTTGTTTACCCATACTGTAACTAACAAATAGTCAATTAATAAAACACATAATCATAAAAATGAGAATCAAGAAAATTAAGTATTTCTAAATACTTAATAGGCTTAAATCAGTGGCTCTGATACCACCTTTCTTTGTCACGGCCCCAGACCCGGTTTGACCCGTTTCAGGAGCCGCAGGACAAAAAATCCCGTGGTATTTATTTAATTGAGTTTAACAGCGGAAGATTTCATCAGGATCTTTTTAAAACTGAAATTTCCTGATTATTTTATTTCACAACTTGGGATAAACCCCGGTAATTTACAATCATATGATTTCACGGAGAAATCTTTATTTTTCCAAAACATGTTTCTTTATTTTATATTGAGCCACATCCTTAAGCTTGTAGTGCTTCGCGGCACTTTTCCTGGATCAAAACACATCACCTGAAACATGTTTGAAAAAGGTTTTGTCAGCGGGAAATACTGGTGAATCATTCTTTTTACTAAAACGACACGTTTGTTATAATTTACAGTATTAAGAGCGATTACAATGTTTCCATATATCAACAAACTACCCACAGTATTTGTCACTCGACTCGTTTCTGTGACTATGGTCAGATCACCCATTGGCTAACTCGTTGTCCAATGGTGACGGGAAATAAGTAATGCATACAAAACCCCACATACTGGCTGTAATTTGGTGACTACAAAGACTTAATCCCTGTAATTATAACCTTGAAAATAAACATGATTTTGAAATCAAATTTGATAAAAAGAGAATGACTCACATTGCAGATTTAATTGAGCAGAGCCTAGCCTACTGATTAGCCTTTTGACCTAAATTTAATAACATGCACACGAACTCGGTTAGTAACTAATACAGCATTTACGATAACTCACGAGATTAAACCTTCACAACGAATGACAAAGTGCGATACTTAAACATCCATCGATTTAACGACAAATGACAAAGCATAAACCCTAATGTGGGCAGCACTTAAACATCCATTGGATAGTTTAATCGATCGGACATTGAATCGTAGCAGCGATCGAGTTAATACCCGGTATCGGAGCAGCGCCTCGCTAATATTAAAGGTAATTTCGACTTCAGAGTACTAAAACTTCATTTTTGAAAGTTTGTTTCGACACCATCAGACTGTGCATGCAACAAGCTATTTATAGCTGAAAAATAGGGCTCACGTGGCCCGCGTAAACCCAAGGTTAACACTTACGCGGCCCGCGAGGCCACCTAGTCTACGAATAGCCTTGATTGGTCATCAGTAGGTGTGACACGTAGGCGACACTTGGATCCGGAACACTTATCCGGTCAAACATGAGTTGATGCGGCCCGCGTAAGACATAGATTGTCTTTTACGCGGCCCGCCTGGAACCCAGAATTTTGTTTTTCTTGATTTTTAATATGATTTAGGGTTTCAGGGGTCCGGGTTTGAACTTACGGGTATTTTTATGACAATTTTGAGAGTCCTTACATCCTCCCCACCTTATTTAAATCTCGTCCTCGAAATTCATTGGAATAAGTGAGGATACTTTCGTTTCATCTCCGATTCCAATTCCCAAGTGTATTCAGGTCCTCTTTTTGAATCCCACTTGACTTTGACAAGTACTAACCGTTTGTGTTTGAGAAATTTCACCTTTCTGTCTTCTATCTGAAGAGGTTTCTCAACAAATTTTAACTTTTCGTTTACCTCTATATCTTGAAGAGGTACTACCAGAGATTCATCGGATAGGCATTTCTTGAGGTTAGATACATGAAATACATCATGTACTCCAGCTAACTCTTTTGGTAGTTGTAAACGATAAGCAACTGGTCCTATACGTTGGATTACTGAAAATGGTCCTACGTATCTTGGACTTAGTTTCCCTTTCTTACCGAACCGTACTACTCCTTTCCAAGGAGAAACTTTCAATAGTACTTTGTCTCCAACTTGGAACTCCAATGGCTTCCTTCTATTGTCTGCATAACAAACTGGAGTTCTACAAACTGGAGTTCTACAAACTGTAATTTTGTCTGTAGTTTCTTGCACAATTTCCGGTCCTGATAATTGACTTTCTCCTATTTCTGCCTAACAAACTGGAGTTCTACACTTTCTTCCATACAGTGCTTCGAATGGGGCAGTTTCAATGCTTGCATGATAACTATTGTTATAGGAGAATTCAATTAATGGTAAGTGATCATCCCAGTTTCCACAAAAATCTATTACACATGCTCGGAGCATGTCTTCCAGAGTTTAGATTGTTCTTTCACTTTGTCCATCTGTCTGAGGATGATATGCCGTACTTAAATTTAGTCGAGTTCCCATTGCTTTTTGGAAACTTGTCCAAAAATGAGAAGTGAAACGACTATCCCTATCTGAAACAATGGAGAGTGGAACTCCATGTAAAGATACTACTTCGTCTACGTACAATTTGGCTAACCTTTCCATACTAAAGGTTTCTTTTATAGGTAGAAAGTGAGCTGATTTGGTTAATCGATCCACAATTACCCAAATCGCACCATTACCTTTTCTGGTTTTGGGTAACTTAGTAACAAAATCCATTGTTATGAGTTCCCATTTCCATACTGGTATTTCTAATTGTTGTAGTAGACCTGAAGGTTTCTGATGTTCTGCCTTAACTTGTGAACAAGTAAGACACTTAGAAACATATCGAGCTATATCCTTTTTCATTCCTATCCACCAAAAGTTTTTTCTTAAGTCTTGGTACATTTTATTGTTTCCAGGGTGTATGGTATACCTAGATTTATGGGCTTCTTCTAAAATCTTATTTCTTAATTCTCCCTGCTTAGGTACCCAAATTCTTCTTTGGTGGAATCTCCAAATTCCATCAGCTCATTGTTCTAATTCTTTTATTCGTCCTTTCATTCCTTCAGCAACATCCTTGATTGCTGTTTCTTGAAAATGCTTCAGTTGTTCCATTAAATCTAACTGTAGATTTAATCTAAGAGCACGAACCCGTCGTTGTTTCTCATGGTATTTACGACTTAAGGCATCTGCAACTACATTTGCCTTTCCTTCGTGATACTGAATATCACAGTTGTAGTCACTTAGGATTTCCATCCATCTCCTTTGCCTCATGTTTAATTCTTTTTGCCCAAATATATATCTTAAGCTTTTGTGATCCGTATAAACAGTAAATTTACTTCCGTACAGATAATGTCTCCAAATTTTAAGGGCAAAAATTATGGCTCCTAATTCTAAGTCATGAGTTGTATAGTTTTCCTCGTGCTTTTTCAATTGCCTTGAAGCATACGCAATTACCTTCTTGCGTTGCATAAGCACACATCCTAATCCTAGTTTTGAAGCATCACAATATACTTCAAAATCTTCAGTTCCTTCTGGTAAGGCTAGGATTGGAGCATTTGTTAATTTCTGCTTTAAGATCCTAAAGGCTTCTTCTTGTTTAGGTACCCATTCAAACTTAACTTCTTTACAGGTTAGCTTAGTTAATGGTACATCTATTTTGGAAAAATCCTTAATAAACCGTCTATAATATCCAGCTAAACCTATAAAACTTCTAATTTCCATTGCGGATTGTGGAACCTTCCATTTGGTAATTGCCTCTATCTTAACAGGATCTACGTGAATACCTTCGTGATTCACAATGTGTCCTAGGAATTGCACTTCCTGTAGCCAAAATTCACATTTCGAGAATTTGGCATAAAGCTTTTCTTTTCTTAACAAAGTTAAGAGTGCATGCAAATGCTGACAATGCTCATTCTGACTTTTGGAGTAAATAAGTATATCGTCTATAAAAACAATTACAAATTTATCCAGGTACGGTTTACAGACTCTATTCATCATGTCCATAAATACTGCAGGAGCATTTGTTAGTCTGAAGGGCATGACTGTAAACTCTTTTTTTTTGGGTAAAGGGTTACCCCGGTGATTCTTTATATTCACAAAACAAACAAAACAAGTAGCGTAGAATGCCTACACTAGTTCAATCATGAGACATGCCCCATGAAAGTAAAACACAAACTACCAAAAACAACCACTAAAAAGCAAACAAAAACGCCAACTAGACTATCCACTAGACAAACGCAAACACAAACTGACTCAAAACTTAATCAGCCGCCATCGTCTTCCAATTGATCTCCATTTATCTCCCACTCTTCAAGAAGTCTCCGCACACTTGTAGTGTTCTTTAATCTAGCGCCCATCAGTTTATATCTGACCGTGTTTAAAATAATTTCACTAAGTTTCTCTGGAGGTCTCAATTGATTTTTGAAAATTCTAGCATTTCTTTCCTGCCAAATAAAGTACACAGCAGCCGCAACCAGAATTTTAGCAACATAAGTCGAAGCCGATTTAGATCTAGACCGAACCAACAACCAATCCACTATATCAGTCCATTTCGGACTAACATCACCCATATTCACCTTATTTCGAATTAGATGCCAAACTTGAGAAGCAAATTTGCATTCAAAAAATAAATGCTGATGTGAGTCGAAATTCTGATAACACAACATGCAACACATCATATTCATGTTTTTCCTTCGCGAGATGTCCCACTTTAGAATTTTATCTTGCGTTAACAACTTACATTTAAGGACCAGCCACATCATAAAAGCATGTCGAGGAATACACTGCGAAAACCAGACAATATTACACCAATTAACTTCCGGAGTTATGTACCGAACCGACTGCCACACACATGAAGTAGAAAACTCCTTTGTATCGCTACCATCTTTCCATACCAATTTGTCAGGTTTTGTTGGATTTAATTGTACTTGGTCTAACTGAATTAGAACTGGAAATAGATCTCTCCAAGCCACAGGCCAAGACCAAGACCCCTGCGAAAATATGTTAGCCACAGAATCATCCAGATGAAAATCTGCATCGGTAATAGTTCTAGGCGATATAAAATCACCAAGAGGCCCTATATCACACCAATAATCGAACCAAGCAGATGTATCGACTCCATTACCTAAAATCGACCATATATGTTTTCTGATAAGAGGCCGTAACTGCACTAACTTTCTCCAAGACCAACAACAATTAGCTTGAGATTTACACACCCAAAAACTCTTACCTTTTAACCTGTAACTGTGCACCCAATCTACCCATAAAGAATCCCTTTTAGACACGATGCTCCAAATATGAGAAGACATAAGAGCCGTATTCATATCCCCAATCCGTCTAATTCCCAACCCACCTTCATATTTCGGAGTACAAACGGTTTTCCAAGAAACTTTAGATTTACCTTTAGAATACACACTATCTTGAGACCAAAGGAAATTTCGCATACAAGCTTCAAGCTCAAGAACAATACGAGACGGCAACATAAACACAGACGACCAATAGATGTGCATAGCTGAAAGAACTGAAGTAATAAGCTGTAATCTGCCAGCAAAAGAAAGCAACTTGTTCCTCCAATGCGTTATACGTTTTTGTAAACGATCCACGAGCACTCGACAATCACTATAACCGAGCCTGGACGAGATCAGGGGCACTCCCAGATATTTAACAGGCAGCTTTCCTTCCACAAACGGCATGAGCTCTAAAATATCCTCTTTAACATGGCCATTGACATTACAAAAGAATATCGTACTTTTTTTATTATTCGGCATTAACCCCGTCATCTTCGTGAAATTAGAAAGCGATGTCATAATACACCTAGCCGAATTAACTTCTCCTCTAGCAAAAAGGAACACATCATCCGCAAAACAAAGATTGACAATTTGCTGTTTTTCGCATTTATTGTGAAATTTAAAGGAAGAATCAATACGAACCGCATTGTGCAAGATGGCCGTCAACACCTCCATAACTAAGGTAAAAAGATAGGGAGAAATTGGATCCCCTTGCCTTAAACCTCGCTTGCCTTTAAAAAACCCATGAATCGAACCATTAACACACATAGAAAAAGAGGTAGTCGAGACACATACCATGATCCAGTCAACCATCTTATCTTTAAAACCAAAGCCAAGAAGAGCACTTTTTAGAAATCTCCAGTCGACCGTGTCATAAGCTTTCTGGATATCCACTTTAAAAGCACACCTTGGAGGTCCCGTCTGTCTATGATAATTGTGCATTAATTCTTGAGTCAACAAAATATTGTCAGAAATTCTCCTACCAGGAACAAAAGCCGATTGGTTAATACTGACAATTTCATTCAGAGCACCTTTAATTCTATCCGCAATGATTTTACTGATACATTTGTATAAGACATTACAGCAAACAATCGGCCGATAGTCAGTGACTGCCAAAGGGGTAGGAATTTTCGGAATAAGCACAATAATAGTGTGATTCAATTCCCGAAGAAGGTTACCTGTCTCAAAAAAATCCATGATAGCACAAGTTACATCATTACCAACAATATGCCAGGCACTCTTGAAAAACGCCGCTGTATAACCATCTGGGCCTGGCGCTTTATCAATACCAATAGAAAACATCGCCTTTTTCACTTCTTCCGCCGATACTTGGCGAATCATATGATCAGCAACCTGAGGAGAAAGAACTTTAGAGAATAAATCCGGAGCCGGAGAAAGAGAGATATCACCTTGAGTGCCGAAAAATTTCTCATAATACTTGACAAACGGTTGGACAACCGTATCACCCTCATAAAAGTTCCCTTCCGAATCTTTAATTACCTCTATTCGGCTACGGTGATTTCTAACTTTCAGAGATGAATGAAAGAAAGCCGAATTCATATCACCCGCACTTAACCAATCCACTTTCGACTTTTGTTTCAGAAATCGTTCTTCGTCTAACGTTGCTTCTTGAAGATCACAACTAATCAAACATTCGGCTGCCCGAAACTCAGCATTTGCAGGATCATGATCAATCTTTAGCTGAATGACGTCTAGATCCAATCTCAGATTTTCAACTTTTTATGCAGATTACCTTGCTTGAATAATAAAGACCGCAACGGGTGTTTAAGAAGACGAAGTTTTTTAACCACTCTAAACTGATGAACACCATTAATGTTAGTACTCCAATTGCTATTAACAATCTCTAAAAACTCAGGTTTATACACCAGGAAATTAGCAAACTTAAAGGACCTCGGCTTCAGTCTACTAGAATCCGGGAACGAAAGAATACTAGGACAGTGGTCCGAAAGTCTATATGGTTTAAACATGGCCACAGAATTCGGAAATTCAGCAATAAATTCCGTATTACCCATCACTCGGTCGAGTTTTTTCAGCAACCCTACCCCATTCTTTGGCTTTTGACTCCATGTAAATTGCATCCCTATACGGTTTATATCAACAACTTCAATATTATCCACGCACTCTTGAAAGTCTCGCATACCAGCAGAAATCATTGAAGTTCCCATCGAATTATCCTCTATACTTAGAGCCGTGTTGAAATCACCCAGAATGCACCAAGGTTTATCCTTTACAAGGCCTTTATGCATAACAAGATTACTCCATAACTCTTTCCGTGTCATATAATAATTCGCAGCATAAACAACTGAACAAAACATCATTCTTTTATCCAATTTGAAAACAAGCTGAAAATGCATCACCTGATTAGATTGCGCCAAGATCATGACATCAAAGATAGCAGGATTCCAGCCAATAATAATTCTAGTACCCTTATTACAGCAACCACCATTCGAAGTCCATTCCCAAGATCTAAACACTGACTTGCAAACTTTACTCAAATTACCAACATCAACATGAGATTCTAAAATAGCACACAAACTGAGATTAAAATCTTTAACTGCTTGCCGAACCTCCTTTTGTTTAAGAGGGCGGTTCAACCCCCTTATATTCCATGCTGCAATACTAACCATGGGTAACTATCGGAGGAGGAGTGCTTGCTCCTTTACTTTTAACATTTAGAGTACCTTCCGCCAAAAACCCATCCATTTCGTTTTCCACCTCTATAACCTCTTCTTCATCTGATTCCTCATTATTCAGCCCCGGAGTCTTGTTACTAGTGCCCGGTTCATCTACCACTTCATTAAGAACATCAAATGGGTTGTTCGATCTTACATTTATACCACCCGCATTTTTGTTGGCGTCACCTTTTGGTTTAGAACCAACAGGCCGATATTCAAATTTCAACTTTTGCTTATTGACTGGAATACCAACTTTCTTCGCTGCTTTCTTACCATACACCCCTATGTATCCGTCTTGATCCACAACAGGGATCTTCTTCCCAGGATGACTCTTTTGAACATTCCGATTGTTATTTTCATAAACAGGTTTAGATGGTTTCCTCAGTTGTTTCTGGCAACTGTCAGTGGAATGGCCGAAAACACAACAGTTAACACACCGAAGCGGACTCCATTCATACTCAACATACATTGTCTCTTTAATGAAACCCTCCCCTTCCGGTTCAGGAATTGCCATTGTAATCTCCTCTCGAAACTCATTTTCAGCCGAGACCTCAATCAATGCCCTAGCATAGCTACTTCGACCCCAAGCATCAATACACATAGACGTAGTAAACGAATCCAGCATTTTTGGTTCCCCAATAGTAGTTGCAATCAAACTAAGACCATCCTCCGTATAAGCCGCTAAGGGAACTTCATGAATTTTGACCCACACTTGAACCTTCTTAACCTCCTTCTTTTCTAACTTAGTTGTTGGAGTCCAGGTATCCAGAAATAATGGCTGTGATCTAATAATCCAAGGCCCATCCTTCAGAACATTCGACATTCCTACTTCATCATTAAATTTAAAGAAGAAAAAACCATTCGCGTTCATCATAGTTTTTAATAAACCATACTTTTTCCAATTCGTTCGAACAAAGTAATCAACTACAGGGAAAGCAATCCGATCTCCTAAAAAATACCCATACAAAGTATTAGCCATCTTATCCTGCACTGATCGAACAGATTCCCTCGGTAAGACAACATCACAACCATCTTGTATTACGGAACTAGCCAGGGATCGAAAATTTACTTTCTTCAAACCATTAGCAGCAACTGTGTCAGCGTATGACATCGATTTGGAAGTATTACCCTTACTCGTCTGGTTACCAGAATTACCCCTACCCTCATAGTTTAACCCCGCAGCCTCAAATTCCGATGACTGAACCGGAACATTAACATCCTCTTTTAGAACAGGTTCAACCGGAACCGTAATTTTAGACAACTCATCAATTACGTTAAACTTACCAGGTTCACTAGCAGCCGATGAAACAACACCTCTCCTCGGCATCAACATTTTACCCTCAATATCAACTACCCGAGAAGCTAAACCCTGGATTCTTGTAGGCGGCTTTCCACGATCAAAAAACATGTTATCCCCAGCTTTTGTACGAACATTCAGATTGTTATTTGCAACTCCCTCCATCAGCAAGAAAATCAAATGACCATGCAAAGAACCAAACGAAAACCAGAAAACCAAAATCAGAGAAAACAGAAACCCTAATCCTTTAAACCCTAGAATCCGATCTCACCCCTTAATCGATTAACCCAGAGTATCAATCTAGCTAAATTAGTCTCAGCTAACCGCAATCAATAACACCCAGATTAATAAATCAGAGAATCAAATAGGATTACTAAGGTGGCGATTGAAAAAACAAGAGAAACCCTAGTTTTGGATCGATCACTAATGCTAACAAGTTCGTTATAGGGTTTTGAAAGACAAAACTCTAATCACAGACTGTTATGCATCAGATTACGAAGAATACGAAGAAGGATTCATGGTGAAGAACAAAAAATCGCCCAAAGGAGAGAGAGTTAGGGTTTATGCATGACTGTAAACTCATAATGACCATACCTAGTTCTGAAAGCAGTTTTAGGTATGTCTTCTTCTTGTACCTTTAATTGATGGTATCCGGAGCGTAAGTCAATCTTAAAAAAGTATCTGGCTCCTTGAAGTTGATCGAAAAGATCATCAATCCTAGGTAATGGGTATCGATTCTTAATTGTAACCTTATTAAATTCTCTATAATCAATACACATTCTCATCGAACCATCCTTTTTCTTTACAAACAACACTGGTGCTCCCCACGGGGATGAACTAGGTTGTATGAAACCTTTACTTAGTAATTCATCTAATTGCTTTTTCAGTTCTAACATTTCTGTGGGTGCTAACCGATAAGGTGCCTTGGCTATCGGTGTAGTTCCAGGAATTAAATGAATTCTAAATTCTACCTCCCTATCTGGTGGTAATCCTGGTAACTCTTCTGGGAATACTTCTGGGTATTTTGAGACTACAGGAATCTCCTTAAGTTCTTTACCCTTAGTACTAATGATTACTGAAATCATAAATACTATTCCTTGCTTTCGTTCATAATTAGCAACTTTCATCACTGATATGAACTTCATGGTTTTACGTGGTTTATCGCCTGTGATCATAATTACTTCCCTAGTAGGTGTCTGAATTTCTATAGAATTCTTATCACAATGGATTCGAGCATGGTTGGCTACTAACCAATCCATTCCTAACACCACATCGAACCCAGCTAGGTTCATTGGCAATAGGTTTGCATGAAATTTATGACCTGAAAGTTCTATATTTTTATTTTGCAAAACCTTATCTATTTTAATAAAATTCCCATCTGCTGTTTCGATTGTAAAAATCTGCCTAAGGTTGGTTAAGGGTAAGTTAAGAGCTTGGCAGAATGAAGTATTTATGAAACTTTGGTTTGCACCAGAGTCAAATAATACTTTTGCATAAATGTTGTGAACTAGGAACGTACCAGCTATCACATCAGGAATTAGCTCAGCTTCCTGAGTAGTTAACTGGAAGGCTCGAACATTCTTCTTGGTAGCTCCGTCGGCCGGCTTGGCTTTGTTGTCCGCTGGTTTAACCAACTTAGGGCATTCTGGCTTAAAATGTCCTGTTTCTCCACAGTTATAGCAGACTCTTGTTTTCTTTCTGCAGTCTTCTTCGCGATGTCCTACCGCTTTGCAAAAGTTGCAGATTACATTACATCTTCCATAATGTTTCTTTTTGCAATTTCTGCAGAACAGCGAAGTTGAAGGTTGACCTATTCCTCTTCTCTTGAAGCTGCTATTATTACCCGTACGAAATCCTTGGGTAATTGTCTGAGCCAGTTCCTTTTTCCTATTTTCATCTCTTGTGCTTACCAGTTCGTCAGTTAGGGTGTTGGCTAATTCTACCGCATCATCAATAGTGTGAGGTCTCGCAGCTTTAACGATATTGCGGATTTCGCCAATCAATCCCCAAATATAACGAGAAATGAGTACCGGTTCTGGTGAAGCCAGCGTTGGTACCACTCTAGCATATTCAAAGAATGTTGAAGTATAGCCACGACAATCTACACCCATCATTCGATGAATTAGGAACTTATTTGCCATTTGATCTTTTTCATATTCGGGACAGAATTTTCTTTCTACAAGACTCTTAAATTCTTCCCAGTTCATGGCATAGGCCCTATTTCTTCCTTTAGCTTGAAGTACTGTATTCCACCATTCTAGCGCCCCTTCTTTGAAAAGATTTGACGCGTACATGACCTGGTCGACCTTGGCACATTTACTTATTGTAATCACTGCCTCGGTTTTCTCTAACCAACGCAGTGCCGCAGTTGCTCCTTCATTGCCTGCAAATTCAGCGGGTTTACAAGCAAGAAATTCTTTGAAAGTGCAACCAGGCGTTGCAGCTTTCATTTTCTTAGGGAGCGGAGGCTGCCGTGGATCATTATCGTGATTAGTATGATTATCGCCTTTGTTTACTCTATTACTGAAGTTATCTTCAGAAATACGTTTGCTAGGAATGATTTGTTGAGGTTCAACTGGTTTCTGGGCAGCAACAAGTATTGCTGGAATAGCATTGGCTATCCCTTGAGCAACGATATTTTCTATATCTTGCCTAGTCATAAATTGATCTTCCGGATGTTGCTCAGATTGGTTAACCTCGTTAACTGGTTCATTATTAGCATTTTCCATCTGTTAATTAATTTATATAAATTATTAGTATTTAATAAATAACAATCATACACAAAACAATCATACAAATTTCACAACACACATATATATAGTCAAAACTATCGATTTCTCGATTCCATTTTTATATTTATATATATGCGTCAATACACACCATTTATCTTACAAAGGTTTTATTTGTAGTTATTTTACAGACTGATTTTATTATTATATTATTACACAACCTTAGTTTCACCACCATCCTATCCCTGAGTACTTTAGAAGCGACGTTCCCTCTCGTCGTACTTCCAGGAGATCTGTTCTCCCACTTCCCGGATCCTATTCCCGGCATCCACCAATTCTTTGCCAAAGTGGCGAAGTTCAGCTAGATTTTCATTACTCATTGGTGGGTTTGGTATTGGTTCTAGGTCGAACTGAGGGAGAAAAGTATAAGGATTATTAAGCAGGTTTTGGAACTGCCAGTCATTAGTCCACCACTCGTCCATTCCTAAAGGTTGGGTGTGGATTATAGGTTCTGGGATTACTGGTTCCAAGTTTATTGGGATTTGATTTTCAGCAGGATAAGGGTAGATATTATTATTAATAGGCCTGACGATATCACAGCTCGCCAATGCACGATCCAATTCCTCCTGAAATGGTAACTCCTCCACTTATCTAGAGTTTTCCCCTATTTTCATCTCTGGTTGCCTAGAACCTTCCCCAGTCTCCATTTCTACCTGCTTAGAACTTTCCCCGACTTCAATCCCCTTTCCTTTATCTAAAGGATTTTATATTTTAGGGATCTTCCTAGTTGCGGGTTTCCTCCTGCGCACACGCCTCCATCCTACAAATCTTCTCTTGTTCTTAGGCTTGGATTTCTCCGGAGGTTGAGCGTTAAATTCCATGGGTTCCTCTACATTGGCTATGTAACCCGTAAAGTCTCTAGAAACTTCTATTTTCACCGGGTAAAGGTTGAGATTCTGAAGGGCTTCAGATAAGTCATTCATGCTGTTTAGCATATATGCAAAATACACAAAAATTTCTAAGTTAAAATTTTATAACAAAATTTCATAGATAACCTTTAAACATTATTGCATACCATGTGACTCATTTAATACAAAGGACAATTGACAATTAAAACATATTAGGGTTTACTGTAAACTTATTTATTTACTGGATAAGGTTTCTGGCTTGTAGGTGATAAGGGTGCTAAAACTTGAGTCAAAATATTTAAAGATTTGCATTTACTGCTACAGTGGCTAGCATATATAGATCTGCCCATTTTTCATCTAACTGATCTTCCCATGGTGATTTACTGGTTAATTCCTGGGTTTCCTGGTTAACTTTCTTTTCTCGGATTTCTTTATTTTCTCCTGACTTTTCCTAATAATCAAACTTCTTTTATTAGGAGAAAGTGGTTCCTCGTAGTGTGCCTTTCGAACAAATATTCCTTCATCAATATCTGTTGGGTATTTTGAGGATTTTGTTTGGGATAAACTTCCCTTCTCGTTTGATGACCTATCTAATTTAAGATAGATATTTGAAAGCTTTTGTTTACCCATACTGTAACTAACAAATAGTCAATTAATAAAACACATAATCATAAAAATGAGAATCAAGAAAATTAAGTATTTCTAAATACTTAATAGGCTTAAATCAGTGGCTCTGATACCACCTTTTTCTGTCACGGCCCCGACCCGGTTTGACCCGTTTCAGGAGCCGCAGGACAGAAAATCCCGTGGTATTTATTTAATTGAGTTTAACAGCGGAAGATTTCATCAGGATCTTTTTAAAACTGAAATTTCCCGATTATTTTATTTCACAACTCGGGATAAACCCCGGTAATTTACAATCATATGATTTCACGGAGAAATCTTTATTTTTCCAAAACATGTTTCTTTATTTTATATTGAGCCACATCCTTAAGCTTGTAGTGCTTCGCGGCACTTTTCCTGGATCACAACAGATCACCTGAAACATGTTTGAAAAAGGTTTTGTCAGCGGAAAATACTGGTGAATCATTCTTTTTACTAAAACGACACGTTTGTTATAATTTACAGTATTAAGAGCGATTACAATGTTTCCATATATCAACCAACTACTCACAGTATTTGTCACTCGACTCGTTTCTGTGACTATGGTCAGATCACCCATTGGCTAACTCGTTGTCCAATGGTGACGGGAAATAAGTAATGTATACAAAACCCCACATACTGGCTGTAATTTGGTGACTACAAAGACTTAATCCCTGTAATTATAACCTTGAAAATAAACATGATTTTGAAATCAAATTTGATAAAAAGAGAATGACTCACATTGCAGATTTAATTGAGCAGAGCCTAGCCTACTGAATAGCCTTTTGACCTAAATTTAATAACATGCACACGAACTCGGTTAGTAACTAATACAGCATTTACGATAACTCTCGAGATTAAACCTTCACAACGAATGACAAAGTGCGATACTTAAACATCCATCGATTTAACGACGAATGACAAAGCATAAACCCTAATGTGGGCAGCACTTAAACATCCATTGGATAGTTTAATCGATCGGACATTGAATCGTAGCAGCGATCGAGTTAATACCCGGTATCGGAGCAGCGCCTCGCTAATATTAAAGGTAATTTCGACTTCAGAGTACTAAAACTTCGTTTTTGAAAGTTTGTTTCGACACCATCAGACTGTGCATGCAACAAGCTATTTATAGCTGAAAAATAGGGCTCACGAGGCCCGCGTAAACCCAAGGTTAACACTTACGCGGCCCGCGAGGCCGCCTAGTCTACGAATAGCCTTGATTGGTCATCAGTAGGTGTGACACGTAGGCGACACTTGGATCCAGAACACTTATCCGGTCAAACATGAGTTGACGCGGCCCGCGTAAGACATAGATTGTCTTTTACGCGGCCCGCCTGGAACCCAGAATTTTGTTTTTCTTGATTTTTAATATGATTTAGGGTTTCAGGGGTCCGGGTTTGAACTTACGGGTATTTTTATGACAATTTTGAGAGTCCTTACATCCTCCCCACCTTATTTAAATCTCGTCCTCGAAATTCATGGGAATAAGTGAGGATACTTTCGCTTCATCTCCGATTCCAATTCCCAAGTGTATTCAGGTCCTCTTTTTGAATCCCACTTGACTTTGACAAGTACTAACCGTTTGTGTTTGAGAAATTTCACCTTTCTGTCTTCTATCTGAAGAGGTTTCTCAACAAATTTTAACTTTTCGTTTACCTCTATATCTTGAAGAGGTACTACCAGAGATTCATCGGATAGGCATTTCTTGAGGTTAGATACATGAAATACATCATGTACTCCAGCTAACTCTTTGGTAGTTGTAAACGATAAGCAACTGGTCCTATACGTTGGATTACTGAAAATGGTCCTACGTATCTTGGACTTAGTTTCCCTTTCTTACCGAACCGTACTACTCCTTTCCAAGGAGAAACTTTCAATAGTACTTTGTCTCCAACTTGGAACTCCAATGGCTTCCTTCTATTGTCTGCATAACTCTTTTGACGATCTCGAGCCGTCTTTAATCTCTCCTTGATTTTTGTAATTTTGTCTGTAGTTTCTTGCATAATTTCCGGTCCTGATAATTGACTTTCTCCTATTTCTGCCCAACAAACTAGAGTTCTACACTTTCTTCCATACAGTGCTTCGAATGGGGCAGTTTCAATGCTTGCATGATAACTATTGTTATAGGAGAATTCAATTAATGGTAAGTGATCATCCCAGTTTCCAACAAAATCTATTACACATGCTCGGAGCATGTCTTCCAGAGTTTAGATTGTTCTTTCACTTTGTCCATCTGTCTGAGGATGATATGCCGTACTTAAATTTAGTCGAGTTCCCATTGCTTTTTGGAAACTTGTCAAAAAATGAGAAGTGAAACGACTATCCCTATCTGAAACAATGGAGAGTGGAACTCCATGTAAAGATACTACTTCGTCTACATACAATTTGGCTAACCTTTCCATACTAAAGGTTTCTTTTATAGGTAGAAAGTGAGCTGATTTGGTTAATCGATCCACAATTACCCAAATCGCACCATTACCTTTTCTGGTTTTGGGTAACTTAGTAACAAAATCCATTGTTATGAGTTCCCATTTCCATACTGGTATTTCTAATTGTTGTAGTAGACCTGAAGGTTTCTGATGTTCTGCCTTAACTTGTGAACAAGTAAGACACTTAGAAACATATCGAGCTATGTCCTTTTTCATTCCTATCCACCAAAAGTTATTTCTTAAGTCTTGGTACATTTTAATGTTTCCAGGGTGTATGGTATACCTAGATTTACGGGCTTCTTCTAAAATCTTATTTCTTAATTCTCCCTGCTTAGGTACCCAAATTCTTCTTTGGTGGAATCTCCAAATTCCATCAGCTCCTTGTTCTAATTCTTTTATTCGTCCTTTCATTCCTTCAGCAACATCCTTGATTGCTGTTTCTTGAAAATGCTTCAGTTGTTCCATTAAATCTAACTGTAGATTTAATCTAATAGCACGAACCCGTCGTTGTTTCTCATGGTATTTACGACTTAAGGCATCTGCAACTACATTTGCCTTTCCTTCGTGACACTGAATATCACAGTCGTAGTCACTTAGGATTTCCATCCATCTCCTTTGCCTCATGTTTAATTCTTTTTGCCCAAATATATATCTTAAGCTTTTGTGATCCGTATAGACAGTAAATTTACTTCCGTACAGATAATGTCTCCAAATTTTAAGGGCAAAAATTATGGCTCCTAATTCTAAGTCATGAGTTGTATAGTTTTCCTCGTGCTTTTTCAATTGCCTTGAAGCATACGCAATTACCTTCTTGCGTTGCATAAGCACACATCCTAATCCTAGTTTTGAAGCATCACAATATACTTCAAAATCTTCTGTTCCTTCTGGTAAGGCTAAGATTGGAGCATTTGTTAATTTCTGCTTTAAGATCCTAAAGGCTTCTTATTGTTTAGGTCCCCATTCAAACTTAACTTCTTTACAGGTTAGCTTAGTTAATGATACAACTATTTTGGAAAAATCCTTAATAAACCGTCTATAATATCCAGCTAAACCTATAAAACTTCTAATTTCCATTGCGGATTGTGGAACCTTCCATTTGGTAATTGCCTCTATCTTAACAGGATCTACGTGAATACCTTTGTGATTCACCATGTGTCCTAGGAATTGCACTTCCTGTAGCCAAAATTCACATTTTGAGAATTTGGCATAAAGCTTTTCTTTTCTTAACAAAGTTAAAAGTGCATGCAAATGCTGACAATGCTCATTCTGACTTTTGGAGTAAATAAGTATATCGTCTATAAAAACAATTACAAATTTATCCAGGTACGGTTTACAGACTCTATTCATCATGTCCATAAATGTTGCAGGAGCATTTGTTAGTCCGAAGGGCATGACTGTAAACTCATAATGACCATACCTAGTTCTGAAAGCAGTTTTAGGTTTGTCTTCTTCTTGTACCTTTAATTGATGGTATCCGGAGCGTAAGTCAATCTTAGAAAAGTATCTGGCTCCTTGAAGTTGATCGAAAAGATCATCAATCCTAGGTAATGGGTATCGATATTGTAACCTTATTCAATTCTCTATAATCAATACACATTCTCATCGAACCATCCTTTTTCTTTACAAACAACACTGGTGCTCCCCACGGGGATGAACTAGGTTGTATGAAACCTTTACTTAGTAATTCATCTAATTGCTTTTTCAGTTCTAACATTTTTGTGGGTGCTAACCGATAAGGTGCCTTGGCTATCGGTGTAGTTCCAGGAATTAAATGAATTCTAAATTCTACCTCCCTATTTGGTGGTAATCCTGGTAACTCTTCTGGGTATTTTGAGACTACAGGAATCTCCTTAAGTTCTTTACCCTTAGTACTAATGATTACTGAAATCATATATACTATTCCTTGCTTTCGTTCATAATTAGCAACTTTCATCACTGATATGAACTTCATGGTTTTACGTGGTTTATCGCCTGTGATCATAATTACTTCCCCAGTAGGTGTCTGAATTTCTATAGAATTCTTATCACAATGGATTCGAGCATGGTTGGCTACTAACCAATCCATTCCTAACACCACATCGAACCCAGCTAGGTTCATTGGCAATAGGTTTGCATGAAATTTATGACCTGAAAGTTCTATATTTTCATTTTGCAAAACCTTATCTATTTTAATAAAATTCCCATCTGCTGTTTCGACTGTAAAAATCTGCCTAAGGTTGGTTAAGGGTAAGTTAAGAGCTTGGCAGAATGAAGTATTTATGAAACTTTGGTTTGCACCAGAGTCAAATAATACTTTTGCGTAAATGTTGTGAACTAGGAACGTACTAGCTATCACATCAGGAATTAGCTCAGCTTCCTGAGTAGTTAACTGGAAGGCTCGAACATTCTTCTTGGTAGCTCCGTCGGCCGGCTTGGCTTTGTTGTCTGCTGGTTTAACCAACTTAGGGCATTCTGGCTTAAAATGTCCTGTTTCTCCACAGTTATAGCAGACTCTTGTTTTCATTATGCAGTCTTCTTCGCGATGTCCTACCGCTTTGCAAAAGTTGCAGATTACATTACATCTTCCATAATGTTTCTTTTTGCAATTTCTGCAGAACAGCGAAGTTGAAGGTTGACCTGTTCCTCTTCTCTTGAAGCTGCTATTATTACCCGTACGAAATCCTTGGGTAATTTTCTGAGCCAGTTCCTTTTTCCTATTTTCATCTCTTGTGCGTACCAGTTCGTCAGTTAGGGTGTTGGCTAATTCTACCGCATCATCAATAGTGCGAGGTCTCGCAGCTTTAACGATATTGCGGATTTCGCCAATCAATCCCCAAATATAACGAGAAATGAGTACCAGTTCTGGCGAAGCCAGTGTTGGTACCACTCTAGCATATTCAAAGAATGTTGAAGTATAGCCACGACAATCTACACCCATCATTCGATGATTTAGGAACTTATTTGCCATTTGATCTTTTTCATATTCGGGACATAATTTTCTTTCTACAAGACTCTTAAATTCTTCCCAGTTCATGGCATAGGCCCTATTTCTTCCTTTAGCTTGAAGTACTGTATTCCACCATTCTAGCGCCCCTTCTTTGAAAAGATTTGACGCGTACATGACCTGGTCGTCCTTGGCACATTTACTTATTGTAATCACTGCCTCGGTTTTCTCTAACCAAAGCAGTGCCGTAGTTGCTCCTTTATTGCCTGCAAATTCAGCGGGTTTACAAGCAAGAAATTCTTTGAAAGTGCAACCAGGCGTTGCAGCTTTCATTTTCTTAGGGAGCGGAGGCTGCCGTGGATCATTATCGTGATTAGTATGATTATCGCCTTTGTTTACTCTATTACTGAAGTTATCTTCAGAAATACGTTTGCTAGGAATGATTTGTTGAGGTTCAACTGGTTTCTGGGCAGCAACAAGTATTGCTGGAATAGCATTGGCTATCCCTTGAGCAACGATATTTTCTATATCTTGCCTAGTCATAAATTGATCTTCCGGATGTTGCTCAGATTGGTTAACCTCATTAACTGGTTCATTATTAGCATTTTCCATCTGTTAATTAATTTATATAAATTATTAGTATTTAATAAATAACAATCATACACAAAACAATCATACAAATTTCACAACACACATATATATAGTCAAAACTATCGATTTCTCGATTCCATTTTTATATTTATATATATGCGTCAATACACACCATTTATCTTACAAAGGTTTTATTTGTAGTTATTTTACAGACTGATTTTATTATTATATTATTACACAACCTTAGTTTCACCACCATCCTATCCCTGAGTACTTTAGAAGCGACGTTCCCTCTCGTCGTACTTCCAGGAGATCTGTTCTCCCACTTCCCGGATCCTATTCCCGGCATCCACCAATTCTTTGCCAAAGTGGCGAAGTTCAGCTAGATTTTCATTGCTCATTGGTGGGTTTGGTATTGGTTCTAGGTCGAACTGAGGGAGAAAAGTATAAGGATTATTAAGCAGGTTTTGGAACTGCCAGTCATTAGTCCACCACTCGTCCATTCCTAAAGGTTGGGTGTGGATTATAGGTTCTGGGATTACTGGTTCCAAGTTTATTGGGATTTGATTTTCAGCAGGATAAGGGTAGATATTATTATTAATAGGCCTGACGATATCACAGCTCGCCAATGCACGATTCAATTCCTCCTGAAATGGTAACTCCTCCACTTGTCTAGAGTTTTCCCCTATTTTCATCTCTGGTTGCCTAGAACCTTCCCCAGTCTCCATTTCTACCTGCTTAGAACTTTCCCCGACTTCAATCCCCTTTCCTTTATCTAAAGGATTTTCTATTTTAGGGATCTTCCTAGTTGCGGGTTTCCTCCTGCGCACACGCCTCCATCCTACAAATCTTCTCTTTTTCTTAGGCTTGGATTTCTCCGAAGGTGGAGCGTTAAATTCCATGGGTTCCTCTACATTGGCTATGTAACCCGTAAAGTCTCTAGAAACTTCTATTTTCACCGGGTAAAGGTTGAGACTCTGAAGGGCTTCAGATAAGTCATTCATGCTGTTTAGCATATATGCAAAAGACACAAAAATTTCTAAGTTAAAATTTTATAACAAAATTTCATAGATAACCTTTAAACATTATTGCATACCATGTGACTCATTTAATACAAAGGACAATTGACAATTAAAACATATTAGGGTTTACTGTAAACTTATTTATTTACTGGATAAGGTTTCTGGCTTGTAGGTGATAAGGGTGCTAAAACTTGAGTCAGAATATTTAAAGATTTGCATTTACTGCTACAGTGGCTAGCATATATAGATCTGCCCATTTTTCATCTAACTGATCTTCCCATGGTGATTTACTGGTTAATTCCTGGGTTTCCTGGTTAACTTTCTTTTCTCGGGATTTCTTTATTTTCTCCTAACTTTTCCTAATAATCAAACTTCTTTTATTAGGAGAAAGTGGTTCCTCGTAGTGTGCCTTTCGAACAAATATTCCTTCATCAATATCTGTTGGGTATTTTGAGGATTTTGTTTGGGATGAACTTCCCTTCTCGTTTGATGACCTATCTAATTTATGATAGATATTTGAAAGCTTTTGTTTACCCATACTGTAACTAACAAATAGTCAATTAATAAAACACATAATCATAAAAATGAGAATCAAGAAAATTAAGTATTTCTAAATACTTAGTAGGCTTAAATCAGTGGCTCTGATACCACCTTTTTCTGTCACGGCCCCCGACCCGGTTTGACCTGTTTCAGGAGCCGCAGGACAGAAAATCCCGTGGTATTTATTTAATTGAGTTTAACAGCGGAAGATTTCATCAGGATCTTTTTAAAACTGAAATTTCCCGATTATTTTATTTCACAACTCGGGATAAACCCCGGTAATTTACAATCATTTGATTTCACGGAGAAATCTTTATTTTTCCAAAACATGTTTCTTTATTTTATATTTAGCCACATCCTTAAGCTTGTAGTGCTTCGCGGCACTTTTCCTGGATCACAACAGATCACCTGAAACATGTTTGAAAAAGGTTTTGTCAGCGGGAAATACTGGTGAATCATTCTTTTTACTAAAACGACACGTTTGTTATAATTTACAGTATTAAGAGCGATTACAATGTTTCCATATATCAACCAACTACCCACAGTATTTGTCACTCGACTCGTTTCTGTGACTATGGTCAGATCACCCATTGCTAACTCGTTGTCCAATGGTGACGGGAAATAAGTAATGTATACAAAACCCTACATACTGGCTGTAATTTGGTGACTACAAAGACTTAATCCCTGTAATTATAACCTTGAAAATAAACATGATTTTGAAATCAAATTTGATAAAAAGAGAATGACTCACAATTCAGATTTAATTGAGCAGAGCCTAGCCTACTGATTAGCCTTTTGACCTAAATTTAATAACATGCACACGAACTCGGTTAGTAACTAATACAGCATTTACGATAACTCACGAGATTAAACCTTCACAACGAATGACAAAGTGCGATACTTAAACATCCATCGATTTAACGACGAATGACAAAGCATAAACCCTAATGTGGGCAGCACTTAAACATCCATTGGATAGTTTAATCGATCGGACATTGAATTGTAGCAGCGATCGAGTTTATACCCGGTATCGGAGCAGCGCCTCGCTAATATTAAAGGTAATTTCGACTTCAGAGTACTAAAACTTCGTTTTTGAAAGTTTGTTTCGACACCATCAGACTGTGCATGCAACAAGCTATTTATAGCTGAAAAATAGGGCTCACGCGGCCCGCGTAAACCCAAGGTTAACACTTACTCGGCCCGCGAGGCCGCCTAGTCTACGAATAGCCTTGATTGGTCATCAGTAGGTGTGACACGTAGGCGACACTTGGATCCGGAACACTTATCCGGTCAAACATGAGTTGACGCGGCCCGCGTAAGACATAGATTGTCTTTTACGCGGCCCGCCTGGAACCCAGAATTTTGTTTTTCTTGATTTTTAATATGATTTAGGGTTTCAGGGGTCCGGGTTTGAACTTACGGGTATTTTTATGACAATTTTGAGAGTCCTTACATAGACCGCCTTTAGCAACGATAGTACTATAGTTTGGACTCAGCACCTGTTGTGACAGGGGTTGTTAAGGATCACATTACTTTACTTCACGTGTTTGCTTCGGTGAACATGTGTCGCGCATACTCTACATCACAGTCACGTGGTTAGGTGGTATCATTGTTGATAGTTACATGGCCGTTACGTGTTACATGCTGGTTATACGTAAACCTTTTTATACTATATCTATGCAAACTTGTGTACTCACCTTTACTTTATGTATTGACTTCTATTTTAACGTATGTGACAGGTTGATGGTCTGTTTGCTGCAATGGATTAGGAAGTCTAGAAACCCGCAAATAAAAATCTAGGTTGTCGGACTTGTTTTTGTTTAGAGATGTGAACTCTGTGATGACTGTTTTTGAAATATTTGTTTATTGGTATGGGACAATGAACCTTTTAAATATTGTCATTCAATAGTTGTAATGGATTCTCTTGAGCAATCTGGTTCGCCTAGTGCCGTGCCCCAATGATTCCGCCATCGGTTGGGGTGTGACAGATTGGTATCAGAGCCATAACTATAGGGAATTAGGTCGAGTCATGTAGTGTTCACCTAGTCTATAGTTTAAGTACCCAAAACAGACCCTTCGTACAAACCCACTTGGGGTTTCATACAAACCCACATGATTTTGCTCTAGTGCGAACCCACCAATGGTGGCTTCGTTGGAACTCAAGATATTACACCTTCATACGAACGCACATACAGCTTCGTACGAAGGAGCCTTTCCTAAGGCGAAATGCTACATGCCTTTCCTAAGGCTAACACAATACACACGTTTTGAAAACGCTCGCATAACACAACTGAGTGATTGGGTCGAGTTAGGTGTGAAAACGAAGAACTCTCAATAAGATCACTCACTCCGCGCATTTTTACTCCTGCACGAGAATCTTTCGTTGAGCTAGGAGTGACATCCACATCTCAACGGGAATCTCCATCTCTATCTTGTAGTTGTTTCAACCACAGTTAGGAGCAAAGTTGTTAAGTTAGGGGTGAAACCCGCATCTTAATAACAGGTTCCGTTCCCTACTTTGATTTTACAGATCTCACCAAAGTCTCGAATGTTCCGATGACACGAGTCACGTAGTAACTGGAAGGATGAGTGACGTTCGCCGAAATTCGGTGAGAGCACAATATATTAGGCCAAAGTGTGTACTTGAACTCGTTGGGAATAATCGAATCACTTTGGGAAGTCGATGTCTAACACCCAAGGAACTCTATTTCGATTTCAAGCCTGCAATAGCTGATTTTACGCGTCATCGATTTTATGTGTTTATGTGTTTCGATTTTGGAGATTTTACGCTTTATCGTTTTCGCTTCCTGCTGTAATAGGAAGCACATGATCACGCCACTCCCGCAATCTAAAACGCTAATTAATCGCGAACAAACTAAGAAGTCTCGTGCTTTATACTCCTCGCTTATGCTACTCGCTACCGCTCGCAACCCTCGAACGCGCTACGCGGCCTTGAAAGATAGGTGAATACGTGCAAAATATGTAGCTGAATACGTGCAAAGTATGCGCTTACGTGAATTATGTGCTCATACGTGCTTATGTGTATACGTGCTCTAACACCCTTGTTATTATCTTACGTTTTTCGTATAATTTAAGTCCATAATCACATGATTACAATCACAATTACAAAGAAAATATGGGTTTATTAAAACTTTTCTAAACTTGAAAGCAAACAACATAGTGTAATTTAATTCATCGTTTTAGAATAACGACGAAACAGCATTGCGAAAGCTTCATGTAACGTGTGTTCGGTTCTTGCTCGACGCTTGATCTTCACCCGGGACTCTCGACATTCACCTATGATCAAAACCAACTTAAAAGTCAGTTTTGATAATTAAATAACTAGTACTACAAGGAAGATGGGTCGAATAATCAAATTAAACAAAGAAATCAGGAAATTCCAACATTTATCTCTTGATCCTAAAATCAAGAACTTGAAACTAGCCTCCACCGTAACTTACGGTGCACCGTAAGTTACGGTGGCCCCTGGTTTAAACTACCTCTACCGTAAGGCAGGAGGTATCTACCGTAGCAATTCAGCCCCCCACCGTAACTTACGACGGTGGCCGTAAGTTACGGTGGCCCCTGTATCAGACCCTTCCATTTTGCCGTTTTTGACACGAAAACTTTCGTATCTTTCAATCCGCCTGTCCGTTTGACCTACCGTTTCTTCCTACGTGATTGAAATTTAATCCTCCATCATATGGAGTTAAAATCCAACATCCTACATAATAAATTTTGAGACTTCTAAACCTTCGACTCCTTTCCGTTTTACCGAATTTTAACCCGTTTATGCATTTTATCAAACAAACATATTTGTTAAATCCTTATTTCACATGCACCTCTTCAATTTAATGTTACCTACCATGTTAGGTTCTAATCACCGGTTTCTTACACAAATTAAATACGTTTTTCGCTCGTATGCTTATTTTGACCCGTTAAGGGTATTTTAGCACTTTAGAACTTGAACTCGCTTTCATACATTTCTAGCATCTTATTCCTACATTTCTTATCAAGTAATCTTCCACCACAACTATATGTGTGATGGATTTAATGTGGATATCTATATGTTCCAAATTTTACCCCTCGGATTATCTTTTTACGGCAAAGGCTCGTATAAAGTCATTCGACCCAAAAAAATTTACATCTTTCACTATCTTTTCTTATTCTAAGCATTTATTTAATCATAAAACTCGTTTCTGAACCTCTTGCAAGGGTCGTTCGTTCGAATTAGCTTACAAGGGCAATTTGGTCAATTTTCATCCTTTCTTTACTACAAAGGAACTTTTAAATACTTGTTTGACCCAAAATCCGACCTTTTAACTATAATCTTGTTTATAAACCCATGTGCTTCTAGAACACCATAATCATAACTCAATTTATTCAGTTTACCTAAAAGATAACCGAATAACTATGTTTTAATCTGTTAGTGCACACATCTGTCGTCTTCGTCTTATATCGAGTCTTGGACTTGTTGCGATTATGTTCGTGCATAAAGTCAAATATGTAGGTTTCTATTGAAAGTGGAACTTGGAGGTTTCTCTTGAAAGTGGAACTTGTAGGTTTCTCTTGAGAGGTTTCTATTGAAGCTGACATGTGTGTTTTCAATAGAAACCAGGAACACTATAAATAGGCATGAGAGCTATTCATTTGTAACGATTCCAGATTCGATACCGAAGTGCTGCCTGTATTCCTTGTGATTGTAATTGCTATTAAATCAATACACAAGACGTTTAAAGTGATATTCAAGCTGTTTTTCCATTCGTTTCTTAGTTTCCGCCTCTGAAACGGACTAGAGCTCTTCCGAACGACTCATTCAGGTCGCAATTCGATCCTACAAGTGGTATCAGAGCTCAGGACGAGGAGTTCTTGCCATATTCAGCTTGAAAATCTGTTTTCTACACCTTCTTTCTTCAATCGAACAGGATTTCATGGTCCGAATTGGTTCAAATCTTCACAGTGCACTCGAAATTGGGCATAGACAAACCCTTGAAAGTTTCATGTTAAAATACGGACTAAAAATGGACAAAATTGGACCAAAACTAGGTTTCTCTTGAACGAACACTACAGGTTTCGTTTGAAATTGACAGGTTTCGTTTGAAATCAGACCTTTTTGGTTTCGTTTCAAAATGGCTTTCTCTTGAACAGAGCTTTCTTTTGAACAGTACATATAATACAGCTTTCTCTTGAACAGAGCTTTCTCTTGAACAGTACATATAATACTGCTTTCACTTGAAGTGTTATATTGGGAGTTCGTTTGAAAGTTGTTAATAAGAAGGTATTTTACAAAGTGATACAGCTCATTAGAGATCAGTAGTTTTTGAAACAAGAAACTTTGTATTTGTGAAGCTTTGAATTTGAAAAATGAGTGAAGATTTCTACAACGCGTTTGCAACACCGTCGAGTTCATCTTCCATTGCTCAGAACATGAATTTGGAAAACGAGACGGGAACCACCCAAAAGCCCCCGAAATTGATGAGTATCGAAGAATACTACGGGTGGAAAGATAGATTCGAGAACTGGGTTCAGGCTAACCATCTTAGGTCATGGGAATGTATTTTGAAGAAATATGTTTTGCCACAGACTGATTTGAAAGTTGATAAAAAAATACATGAATTTAGTAATGAAGAACGTGATATGTATAGAGCTGAAAAGATGATGATCAGTCTGCTTCAACAAGCTATCAAAGAAGACATTTTCATTCTGCTACAGCATGACAAAACTGCAAAGTCAATCTGGGATGCACTTAAAGTCAAATTTGAGGGTAGCGAGAAAATGATTAAAAGCAAGAAGGCACTGTTAAAGAAAGAGTTTGATCTGTTTAGCAGTCTACCGGGTGAAGACACAAAGAAGCTGATTGAAAGATACTGTCACCTTGTGCGATCTATGTCAATGCTTAGTATAAAAAAGGAGTCTGAAGAGTGGGTAGACAAATTAGCTGATGCGTTACCGCAAAAAGAGTGGGGAACTTATTTGATGATCCTGAAAAACACAGGGGTTTATGATGGGTTATCAATTGGTGAGTTTATCGAAAAGATTGAGGGTCAAGATTTGGAACAGCAGAAGATCGCAAGGATGAACAGTCCAAGTGGTCAACATGATGTAAAAATGTATTACAAAGGTAGTGTTCCGGTTCCAGAAGCTGAGAGAAGTCCGAAAATTCAGACTGCGTATAGTGCTGGGGATTCTACAGAAAAGATTGATCAAAGCTCAAACAAAAGCAGCAGTGGTTTCTCATTATATCCAAGTGTCAATCCAAAGAGTTCATCAGAAAGCTTTCAATCTCAAAGCACAAAGACAGGAAATGGTTATGTGATTCAGTGCAACATTGCTCTAAATCTTCCAGAAGGTCAAAGTTTTTCAGAAGACACTGCGAAAGACCATATGGCTCTACTTGGTTCTGTGTTGTTATCTTATGAGGGTCTAGTGGCTGGTCGGATCGGAAATCCCATGCTCACCAAAGAGGATTACGACCAAATAGACGCAGAAGAGATGGAACTGATGGATATCAAATGGTGTCTTGCGAGTGTTCTTAGACGTGCTGAAAAGTTCAAAACGATTACCGGGAGAAATGACTTTCTTGATGCTCATGTATCTACTTTAGGTTTTGATAAATCTAAAGTTACGTGTTTTCGTTGCAGGGAGAAAGGCCATTTCAAACGGGAGTGCAAGAACAGGGAAGCTAGTGGCGCTCAGAATCCGTTCGGAAAAGACGACTACTACCGGAAAGCCATTTATCAGCAAGTTGGTCAATCACAAGACTCACAGACGGCTCATGGTAGAAAGATTGAGGATTCCAAGAGAGGATGTTTGGTAGATTTCAACTGGAGCAACTACATATCTCCTGATAGCAAAGCATGCATAGTCGATCAAGATGATGAGAGGCTACCTGAAGGCTTCAGCTGGAATATGTTTGCAGATGAGAATGGGAATTCTAAAGCTTTCATCGCTAAGATTGTCAGAGAACCAGACATGTTTGCCACGTGGATGAAATCTATTGGTGAGACAGTGAAAAGTGTGAAGGAACAGTCTGTTACATCTGAAGAAAGCTCAGAAAGTGCTGATGAAGATTCACTAAGTTCAGATGAGAGTGTTCAAAATGTTGTTACTTCAGAAAAAGAAGTTGTATTTGATCAAACACCGTCTGATTCTGGTGTATCAGATGCTGATTCTGAAAAATCTGTAGAGTTTGATCAAACACCAGTTGATAGTAGCAGTGATGATGAGGAAGAGAAACATATTAATGTTGCTAAAACTCATCTTTCTCCTGAAAGTTTTCATTTCTATTTTGCAGATCGTATGGAGAAACTGAAGGAGAAACGAGCTGCTAAAGAACAACAACAAATGAAATCTGAAGATGTTGTTCAGAAAGAGAATGTTGAAAGTGTTGCTGAGAAGACTACTGAAGCTGAGAAGGTGAAAGAAGAAGAAAAGGTGATTGAAGTGGTAAAGACAATCGAGATTGAGAAGATTGTTGAAGTTGTAAAGCCTTGCGAAAAGTGTTTGGAAGCATGCAAGGGTTGTGCAGCAAAAGACGAGATAATTGCTGAATATGAGAAGAAGAAAGAGCAGTTACTGTTCAACCTCAATTATGTGAAAGAATCTTATGATGTCTTGGACAAAACAGTAACTGGTCTTCAAAAGACAAATTCAGAAAGAGAACAAGCACTAACGATGATGAATGCTGTGATGATGACAAAGCAGAAAGCCATCAACTTTTACATTGAAGAAAGTGCTAAATGGAAGCAAGAGTTGGAGACAGAAAAGATCGAGAATGAGAGAATTAGACGTTTATTACAAAGTTATTCTAGTTCTGATTATCTGATTGATCGTATTTACCCAACTGTTGCAGGTATGGAAGTTTTTCAAGGCGAGAAGCCGAAGAAAAAGAAAGATAGTGGTAAGAAACCGACTGTTAGATATAACAAGTGTCCGCCTCCAATTTGGGAAGGGTATTCTCCTAGAAAACCAAACGAGGAGCAACTCGAAAAAGCAGTCAATATACAGCTAAAAACCGACACAACTGACATTTTACCAGATAACATTGATGTCACGTTTACCTCGTCCGATACTGATCATGAGTATGAGTTAATCAAAAAGGTGGTCGATCAGGTGTTGGATACTGAGGAGGAGTCTGAGTCAAAGTCTGAGTCTGGAGGGTCAAATTCGTCAGTCAACAGTCCAAAGTCGTCGGTTAAACGGTCTTATAGTAAAGAATTTTTGTTATCAAAAGCAAATTTGGATGATGAAACATTTGAAGTTGCATACACTTTAAATGATTCGGACAAATTATACTCTGACAAAGAGTTTCCAATAAGAAGTGTTCGTTTTGACATGATCAAAAAGGTTTTCAAAATGACAGAAATTAATATTTCTGAAATAAAAGATTTAAATCTTACTGAAAAACCTAAAAAGTACACTTCAAGAGTTCAACAACGCCTAAATAAGAAAAAGGGTTACAATTCTGGTTCTGGTTTTCAAAAGAAAACTAACCAAAATCGTAGCTACAAAAAGAAAGGATTCGGTTTTATTCCACCTGAAAACTATAAAAATGAAAAATATGTTCGAGATTTTAAATCAAAAATGATATATGTTGCAGGAACTAGCCATGAAGAAGAATCAAAGAAACCATTCTGGAGACAGTCAAATAAAGAGTTTCTTGCTGAAAAGAAGAAGAATGGAACTGAAGTTTGTCATTCAAAAGAAACTAGAACCTGTTACAAATGTAATGAAGCTGGTCACATTGCATGGAACTGTCCGAAAAATGCCAAGTCAAAACAGGGAGTTTCTAACAAGTTGAAAGAAATAGTTGTTGATGTTGAACCACCAATCGAAAAATTCAAAATTTTTGAAAACTCAACTTATGAGGTTGGTGAGTGTTCTAAAAAGAATTTTTACAAAAAGAATGCAAAAGACAACCAAGTGTGGGTTGTTAAGAAAGATGATGAGAAAGTCGGCGATGAATCTGGTTTCACAAAGCCAGAAGAGCCACAGGTTGAGGTGAAAATTTCAGTGAATGATGACGAGTTTCCATCACTGAAATTTGAAGAAGTTAAACAGAAAGTTGGTAAGGTTGAGATCTCAGATCAGTTTTATTCTAAGAAAACTGAATTTGATGTTGAGAAAACATTCAATAGGAGTGTTAAGAAAATTTTTGGAAAAATGTTAAATGGGAAAGCAAAGGGGGTTAAAGATTTTTATGCAACTAAAAAGGCAACTTACAACCCTACTGCGCAAGAATTGAAAGCCATCAAGTCTGAGAAGACTTGGATGGAAGTTTGTTTCCCGTAAAGTATTAGGACTATGCCGGAGATCCCAAGTTTGTAATCGTGGATCAGGAATCGGCATCTTTATTGATAATTGTTTTTGTGATTGAAACTTAAAAATAGTTGAATTTTTACAGCATAAGTGTGAATTGCCGGAGCTTCCAGGTTGGTAAGTGTGAAGCAGGAATCGGCATCTTGATTGGTAAAATGGTTTGTGTAGAGGTTTTATTCCTACAAGTGGTTGATGAAGGTTTACACTTACAAGTGGTAAAATCAAGGACATTAAGTTGTACTTGCATTTTCCTACAAGTGGTTGAAAGACAATGTGATGAACCAAACCCCGAATTTACAAGTGGTTAAATCAACAAAACTTATTTTTCGGAAAAATCATTTTGGTTAAAACAAACTTGAGTGTTTTGAAATCATAATGAGAAAATAGTTTTGTGAAAGGGGGAGTTCTGATTGTTTATGCCTAGTGGATGGCGATTTGAGGTGATTTGATATCGGTTGTCAAGTTTGTTGTAAAGTTTATTTTCAAATTTCCTTTAATGTGTTTGTATTTTAGGGGGAGTAGAAATTTTCTGAAAATCCAAAAACATTAGAAAATTTGAAAAAGACAAAAACATGATAAAATCAAAAATGAGTTTTGTTGTCAAAAAGAGGAAATGATAGTAGATCAGTTGGACTATCACAGCATGCTAAAGAAATGGAGAGATAAAATGTGATAAACGATCTCACTAAAGATGTGACGGTAGGCTCAGCTAGACTAGTAGATTTGCGATAACGATACAAACCTAAATGAAAAAGCCTAGTTCTAGTGGGAAACATGATTGAAAGCATAGTACTTAGTTTTGTCCTTCTTGATTGTGTGCCTACTCAGTAATCGCTGATTGTCGAAAGACATAAAAACTGGTTAAGTTTGTGAACTTTCACAACTTTGCTGAAAAGTCGCTGTGATTGTGCATTTCATTTTGCAAAGATTTAAACTTGTTTTATTTCTTTATTTTGTTTAAGCATCGGACATCCTCTGCGTATACGTGAGTATCGACCTGGATGTTGTTGCCTAAACGTTCTGCTTTATTTTCTTTGGTGTTTCGTTTAAGCTTTGGACCTCCTCTGCGTATACGGGAGTATCGACCTGGTGGTTAAAGCCTAAACAACTTCAACTTATTTTTATTTTATTTTTTTGTTTAAACATTGGACTTTCTCTGCGTATACGGAAGTATTGACCTGATTGTTAATGTTTAAACATTCTGCTTTGTTTTCGCACAAATCACAGTTGATAAAAGTTTAAAGGCATTACTTGAGTCAGTGTATTGCATGATGAGGGGATATGCTGAGATCGTGGGGTCCATAAGAATTTAGTGCTATCTTAATATACCTTAAAGTATCGGTAAGCAAATTGAAAGTTTTTAGTTTGAGTTTAAGTGGACAACAATATCGTCAATCAATGTGAATTGTTTAGATCTAAAATGTTTAAAGCTTAACGGTGTTGTTGATTTGTCTCATAAACTGATATGATCCTCTTGCACAAACTCACAAAAATATAGTCTGTAAATATTTCTTTATTGCATTTCTTTACATTAAAAAATACAAAAAGATTTTCGGTGTGTTTTAGCA
This sequence comes from Helianthus tuberosus, assembly GCA_030545235.1. Classification (NCBI taxonomy): domain Eukaryota; kingdom Viridiplantae; phylum Streptophyta; class Magnoliopsida; order Asterales; family Asteraceae; genus Helianthus; species Helianthus tuberosus. Next base: position 40,816 of record JARYGA010015200.1, read on the forward strand.
TAAATTTTGTAAAACTCAAAAAGATTTTCGACAACTGATGTTGGAGTGCTGATTGTCAAAATTCCAAGTGCTAGACATGATGAACAAATGGTTTGGGAAAATGTGTTTTTGAAAAGAAAAATGATCAAATTTTAAAATGATTCATCAAGTTTATTGAGTTATTTTTGAGAGAGAGTCAGTGTTAGTGCATCTATTGAATTGTTAAATGTGTGAAATTTACTGTTAGGTAGAGTGAGTTTGTGCAGGTTTAAGTATGAGCTGGATTGATGATCCTGAGCTGAATGAGAGCCAGGTTACGATCTTGGAACAACCTCAGAAAGAACCAGCCAGATTACGATCCTGAAGCAGATGATGCTGAAGAACTAACGGAATGCCAGCACATTGCAAGGAGGAGTCTGTTAATTTTGAGAGAAAGAATGAAGCTCAAAGACTGATCAAGACTGAAGATGCGAAGACTCGACACTTAAGACTTGTCAACATCTGAGGGGGAGTCTGTTAGTGCACACATCTGTCGTCTTCGTCTTATATCGAGTCTTGGACTTGTTGCGATTCTGTTCGTGCATAAAGTCAAATATGTAGGTTTCTATTGAAAGTGGAACTTGGAGGTTTCTCTTGAAAGTGGAACTTGTAGGTTTCTCTTGAGAGGTTTCTATTGAAGCTGACATGTGTGTTTTCAATAGAAACCAGGAACACTATAAATAGGCATGAGAGCTATTCATTTGTAACGATTCCAGATTCGATACCGAAGTGCTGCCGGTATTCCTTGTGATTGTAATTGCTATTAAATCAATACACAAGACGTTTAAAGTGATATTCAAGCTGTTTTTCCATTCGTTTCTTAGTTTCCGCCTCTGAAACGGACTAGAGCTCTTCCGAACGACTCATTCAGGTCGCAATTCGATCCTACACCTTGTCTAACTCTTATAGAATCTCAAGTTCTACATGATGAGTTGAATCATTATACATACCTGGCTCGGATCAATATATTAACCCGTTTCAATACCTTGACTTAGTAGCCGCTAAGCAATAGCGATGTGCGTATCCATTTGATATTTATTCCTATAAACATGTAACTCGACAAACCATTAGACAATATTGTCAAAGGGTGATAATTTCACCTTTTGACCCGTTTATTTACCTAGTGATCTTCGTCAGTTCAAGTAAATGCCAATTTCATGTATTATGCTAATTTAAAGTCTACTAGCGAAAATACGGAATCAAGCATAATGTAACGGAATCGTAGTTACGTACCTTTTAAGCACCCTTTTCAAACGGGTATTTCCACCGGCTTGTCCACTTGACGATCCGGATTCCTCGCCTAAAGAGTTCAATTCACAATCCGTTTAGAACCCCTTTTTATAAGTCTTAACGCACAATTTGCCATATCCATCAAACATGCGTTTTTTTCTAATTTTCAACATTTATCTTTCATTTAGGCATTTTAACGAACACCTAATGGGTATAATTTTACATATTTAAAACCAAGTTCATAACTTGATATTTTTGCCCAATATAAACATACATATCGATCCCATTATGTCAAGCATGCATACTAATCTCATAATCATTTCATAGTAATCAAGTAACACCACTTTTGGTAGTCATGATTCTTGCATTCATCTAAATTTTACAAAACCCATTTAACTTATCTATGGATTATCATGAATTTCATAGTGTTGGACCGTTTTGTGACCCTGAAAAGTCAGTCAAGGCAGTTCATCTTTGTGTACAAAGGCGGAATCAGTGTATACAAAGTAACAACGGCTTTTCTCTTTCAAATTCTTCTTTATTGATGCTTTCTGATTATAATTTGATAGAGTTCCGTTACCACAAGCAAGATCAGGTTCCACTCCAACGTCCAAATGAAGTCACACATAGAGGTATATATAGTGCAGCTGACTTCGCTTATATGTCATGACATATAAGCAGAACCCCATGTGACACATAAGTGGAACCCCATGTGACACATAAGTGGAACCACCTGATGACCACATGAGCGGAACCTTAACCAACTAGTGTACATAAAAGCAAAACCTCCTCTAAACCTATGTACACATAAGCTAAACCTCCTAATTTGACTCTCAGGCTCCAATCTTGACCTAACTTAACCTAAGACTTAATGCAGACGAAGTCAACAGACATTTCGTGCACCAACAGACTCCCCCTTGGATGTTGACGAAGTCTTCAGCTCCGAGTCTTCAGTCTTGGTCTTTTCTCCAACTCCCTATCTTTACATCATAAGCATTCTATCTTCACATGATTCACAATCTTGTCCTAGCTCCTTCTTCAGACTTCCCTTTGATTGTTGATCCAGACTCCCCCTTTCACAGACTCCCCCTCTCAGTATGCTAGAATTTGAGGTCTTGATCTGGTTCAAGCTTTGACATTTAGCTTCCGTGGGAATGATAAAGTCCAAAACCT
>JARYGA010015201.1:0-36317 GCA_030545235.1 Helianthus tuberosus
TTAAGTAAACATTACGTCCCATACCGTAACATAAATAGTCAAACAAGTTATTACAGACAACATCAAAACAAATACTCTGTTCCGACAACTCAAATTTAAATAAGTAGCAATTGTTTATCTGCTTCTAGAGACCCCTAATAAGTTATCTACAGACAACTATTTGTTGGGCTCTAAAGCTTTATTCTAGCTTCCAATTCCTACCACATATGCGTCCTAAGCACCTGTCACATACGTTAAAATAATGTCAATACATAAAATGTAAAGGTGAGCATACAAGTTTGATAATAGCATATAGAGTTTGAATTTGTTTACGCATAACCAGCACGTACACATAGTGAAATGAAGCACGTTAGTTATCGACATAGATCCATCGATACCAATGACTGCGGGTTGACTGCCCGAGGCAGTTCGCAATACACGATTACCACTGTAATCCATGCAAGTAAAAGATCCTTAACAACCCCCGTGTGAACGGGTGCTGAGTCCAAACTATAGTACTATCGTTGCTAAGGCAGGTAGACAGCATTCCATGTGTAAACATAACAAACAAGCATTCATAAGCCACGTATAACATGCATTAATGGTTAAGCGTTAAAATAGCTTGAGTAGTGTGATAGTTGTAGTTTGAATAGTTATAACGTATGTAACACCCAAAAGTGCTAAAAGCAAAAAGGGTTCGAGTATACTCACAGCGATATGGATTGAAGGGAGCGCTTTACAGCGAGTACGGTTAGCCTGAATAGATTCGATAACGTAACGATAAGTGACGCGTAAAACAGTACAAGTGAGAGTGGGTAGGATGACTGATCGTGCGGATCAGTTATCCGTGAGTAGAAGTCATCCGTGCGCATGACCTATCCGTGCGGATGGTGATGCGTGCGGATGGTGATGCGTGCGGATGGTGTTCCATCCGGATAGGTTATCCGTGCGTACGACTGTCCGTGCAGGTGGTAATCCGTGCGGACTAGTTGTACGTGCGGGTGACTTGTCCGTACGGAAAAGTTGTTTGTGTGGATAAACGTTCAAGTGGATTGTTTCTTCCTAAGATGTGTTTGTGTATGATGGCTTGTGCTTTGGAGTTTTCGTTGTAGCATTCAGAAAACACCAAAGTGTTTCTATCTTTCAAGCCGGTCGCGCGGACGACAGTCCGTGCGTATGGTAGTCCGTGCGGGCAGCCTGTGCGCGCGGGCAGAGACAATCCGTCCGGATAGCCTGTCCGTGCGTACGACTTGGCCGTGCGGACGAAGATTGTTTGATTTTCATTTTAAGGCCATAGTATCTCATGATCCGAAGAGTAATCCATTCAGAGGTCGTCCGTCCGGATTGCTCGTTCGTCGATACTCAAACCTCGTTTGGAAAGTGGGTCCCAAGGGTAGTCCGTGCGGGTGACAACCCGTGCGTATGACTTGTACGTGCGGACAGCTAGTCCGTGCGCACAGCTTGTCCGTGCGGACAGCCTGTGCGTGCAGACAACTGGTCCGTGCGGACAGCCTCTGGTTGTTCCGTTCGTCTACACTTGGTTTCTGTTGTCGTTTATCGAGACGTTCTGATTACGTGGCAACCACTTGGAGTTGTGTTCTCACCCGTGTGACTAGACCGGTCAGGAACCACCCTAACTCGGCCTGTCGGCGACTCAGAACGGTCATTCCGGTTGACCCCGAAACCAGTTGTCTGTGGGTAGGATTTCAGATCGAGAACTAGTGAATCACTATTAACGAGTAGAACACTAGAACCGACCCGATTCGTATCAGTTTTAAGGGTAAAAGAAGGAAAGAACTTAGGTTTATTTCTTTCAACTCTTTTATCCTTAGAGAAGTTTAGATCTAGGTGAAGTTATTGTAAAAACTTGTAGAAATCGTTTAGATCTGAGATATTCTTGGTGGAATGAAGCCAAGCTTGAAGTTCTTATGAACTTCGTGATGACGTCACCCGAGAATACCTCAAATCCGGATGATTTCATGGTTAAAATCGAAGATTCGAAAGATAGAAATGTGTAGAATTGTGTAGTGATCAAAGATGTACAAGAATTAGTGCAAGATCTTACCTGGATTGAGAGAAATCTGAGAAAAGGTGAAGAATGCGTGCGGTTCGGACGTCACTTGCCAAAAGTGGAAAAAGTGGAGAGTGACCCGTGTATTTATAGGATGCCAAAAAGGGAAAGGGTGAGCCGTGCGCATGGCACGCACCCGGGTAGGTCATCCGTGCGGATTGGCAATCCGTGCGGATTGGCAATCCGTGCGGATTGGCCATCCGTGCGGATGCCGCCTCCTTTGATGTGTTTGGTGCGATGTTGATTCGGTTCGATTTGTGAGCGATTCGATAGGGTTTCCTAATCAAATTACTTTCAGTCCCAACTACTTCTTATGTGGTTCAACTCGGGATTCGGGTTCGGGTTCGATTATATTCGAGTTAGACTTCGAGTTCGATTGAGTTCGCTTGATTATCACAACACAACATAAATAAACATGCACAAGTAACACGTAAGGCACACACACACGTATAACTGACAAGTAAAATACACAGTTCGAGTTACGATTTGATGTCGATTTGATTAGCATAGCTTGATTAACTTTATCGCATTGTTACTTCCTATCGTTCACAGTCGTAGGTCGATTGAAATACGGTTAGTATGACTCGATTATTGCAATGTACGACATTTACTCCACATAATCTAAATATAATAGAAACAATTCTACGAGTCACGTCGCGCGAAATCGGTCGTTGACTTTGACCTTGACTTTGACTTTCACTCGTGGAAACACGGGGTGTTACAGCCTCCCCTTGTTTAGGAAATTTCGTCCCGAAATTAAGCTGAAAGCTGTAACTAGTTCGTGAATCACGTGTGAGAGCCCTTTGTTTGGACCATTGAGAATCGTCAACTTAATCAGGATTTTACGGTTAAAAATTGATAATTTTCGGATATGTTGTGCATAAACATCTAATCTATAAGGTTTTAGACTTTAATTTGGAGTCGCTTGAGAGAAATCTTTTTCAATTTCCAATTTTTCATTTTCAAAACCTTTTTCTTTTTCTTTCAAAACCTTGATTATTGTAGGTCCGGGTTTGAATTCGTTTCGATTGCGTAACAACACGTTTGACATGCGGAATCCGTGAACGTGTGTGACTAAACGTGATCGTAACGGAGTCAAAACCGATCCTACAAGTGGTATCTGAGCAGGTGCTCGGTTGCGAGGATCATTCGCACTTAGTATATATTATAATTGTAACTCTATTGGTTAGGTTCCGGTTTGATTCGTTTCGATTGCGATCCGACTCGTACGACGTGCGGAATCCGTGCACGAGCGAGATCGATACACAAGAACGTACAATTTTAACGTGATTCTATTGATATGATGTCGCGTACAATACCGAGAATCACACGAGACTTTCTCTCTCTAGACTTTCTCTCTCTACTTTCTCTCTCTACTTTCTCTCTCTAGCCCTTATTTACTCGTATGCCACCTTGCCCTTCTTAACTGGACATTACTCCTTCGTTAAACAACTGTGGATACTTCGCCTTCATGTCGCTTTCGAGTTCCCAAGTGAACTCCGCGCCACGTTTGCCTTCCCATCGGACTTTCACAATAGGAATGCGCGCGCGCCTGAGTTCTTTGGTTTGGCGATCCATGATTTCGACAGGCTTTTCCACGAAGTGTAATGTTTCGTTCACTTGTAGATCATCTAGAGGAACATGTAGGTCGTGGTCGGCGATGCACTTTCGGAGGTTCGACACGTGGAAAGTCGGATGGACATTGCTAAGTTCCTCCGGTAATTCGAGTCTGTAGGCGACTTTTCCGATCCTTTCCAGAATCTTAAAAGGTCCCACATATCGAGGCGCGAGTTTCCCCTTTTTGTCGAATCGGACTACACCCTTCCAAGGTGATACCTTTAGGAGTACGTAGTCACCAACGCCATATTCACGGTGCTTGCGCTTTTTATCGGCGAGAAGTTTCTGTCTATCCCGAGCTTTCGCTAGATTGTCTCGGATTTGGAAAATTTTGTCTGTCGTTTCTTGTAGCAGCTCCGGACCGGTTAGTTGCGAGTGACCAATCTCGTGCCACACAATAGGCGATCGACATCTTCTTCCGTATAAGGCCTCGAAAGGTGCCATCTGGATACTAGCCTGGTAGCTGTTGTTATACGAGAATTCGACTAACGGAAGGTGTCTATCCCAATTACCACCGAAGTCTAGAACACACGAACAGAGCATGTCTTCAAGCGTACGAATTGTTCTTTCAGTCTGACCGTCGGTTTGTGGGTGGAACGCAGTACTTAGATTAAGCGTTGTACCGAGTGCCGTTTGGAGTGTTTCCCACAATCGTGAGGTAAACCGAGCATCACGATCAGATATGATGTCACGAGGCGTCCCATGTCGACAAATGATCTCGTCGGTGTAGATTCGGGCTAATCGTTCTACCTTGTAGTCTTCTCGTATTGGCAGAAAGTGAGCTGATTTAGTCAAACGGTCAACAACAACCCAAATGCTGTCGTGACCTGATGACGTGGTTGGAAGCTTGGTTACGAAATCCATAGCTATGCTCTCCCACTTCCACATGGGGATTGGAGGTTGTTCGAGCAAGCCAGAGGGTCTTTGATGCTCAGCCTTGATCCTAGCACAGGTTAGGCATTTTCCGACGTAGAGAGCGATATCCCGTTTCATACCCGGCCACCAGTACCTATAGCGAAGGTCATGGTACATTTTGTCGGCACCAGGATGAATAGAGTATCGTGATTTGTGGGCTTCATCCATGATAATCTGTCGCAGGTTGGTTCGCTTGGGAATCCAGATTTTGTCTAAGAAGTGGAATATCCCGTTTGATTTGCTCACAAGCTGGGCTCCATCGTGGTAGATTCTTTCTTTCTTCAAAGTGCGTTCGTTGAAACATGCATGCTGGGCGTCGCGAATAAGAGCTTCGAGATTGTGCTGGGCTTGAACATTACGAGTGCTAAGCAGATAGCTCCGTCTGCTAAGTGCGTCGGCAACAACATTTGCTTTGCCTGGGTGATAACGAATCTCACAGTCGTAATCGTTGAGAAGTTTTACCCATCGGCGTTGACGCATATTCAGTTCCCTCTGATTAAAGATGTGTTGTAGGCTCTTATGATCGGTGAAGATCGTACACTTGGTACCATACAGGTAGTGTCGCCAAATCTTTAATGCAAAAACAACTGCGCCTAGCTCGAGGTCGTGGGTTGTATAGTTCTTCTCGTGGATTTTGAGCTGACGAGATGCGTAAGCTATGACCTTGTCTCGTTGCATTAAGACACAACCGAGACCAAGGTTGGAAGCATCACAGTAGACAATGAAATTATCATTTCCGTCAGGTAGTGTGAGAACAGGAGCATTGCAAAGCATGTACTTGAGAGTTCGAAAGGCAGACTCTTGTTTGGTTCCCCAGACAAAAGGCTGATCCTTATGAGTGAGAGAAGTAAGTGGCACCGCAATTTTCGAGAATCCTTCGATAAATCGTCGATAATAGCCCGCTAGCCCGAGAAAGGAGTGGACTTCAGTCGGGTTCTTAGGCGTAACCCAGCTCTTCACAGCTTCAATCTTCGCAGGATCGACGTGAATACCCTGACTATTTACGATGTGACCCAGAAACTGAACCTCCCCCAACCAAAACTCACACTTGGAGAATTTGGCGTAGAGTTGGTTCCCCTGGAGTAACTCGAGAACCAAACGTAGATGTTGCGCATGTTCGGCTCTCGTTTTGGAATAGATCAAGACATCGTCGATGAACACGATGACGAAACGGTCGAGATATGGTTTACACACTCGATTCATCAGATCCATGAAAACTGCTGGTGCATTGGTTAGGCCAAAAGGCATGACAACGAATTCGTAATGGCCGTAACGAGTGCGAAACGCGGTTTTGGGTATATCCTCCTCTTGTATACGCAGTTGATGATATCCTGAACGTAGATCAATCTTCGAAAAGCACGTAGCGCCTTGCAGCTGGTCAAACAAATCGTCGATTCGAGGTAGAGGATAGCGGTTCTTGATAGTCAACTTATTCAATTCCCGGTAGTCGATGCACATCCGGAACGACCCATCCTTCTTTTTAACGAAAAGGACTGGTGCGCCCCAAGGAGAGGTGCTCGGGCGAATAAAGCCTTTTTCAAGTAATTCCTGGAGTTGGGTTGAGAGTTCGCGCATTTCGGACGGCGCGAGTCGATAAGGAGCTCTGGCGATAGGATTAGCTCCAGGAATGAGATCAATGCGAAAATCAATATCACGCTTCGGAGGTAGTCCGGGAAGATCCTCTGGAAAAACTTGAGGAAATTCTCGAACCACTGGAACGTCTTTTACTTTCTTCTTCTCTTTCTTTTCCTTCTCCGCTGCTACGACGTGAGCCAAGAAAGCCCTGTATTCCTTACGGAGATACTTGCTAGCTTGTAGGCATGACATAAGCTTGAGACCCTTCGAAGTAGTATCACCATACACGCACAATGAATCACCGTTGGAGAGCGAGAAACGAATCATTTTATCGAAGCACACAACTTCGGCATGGTTTTCGCGAAGAAAGTCCATGCCTACTATGACATCAAAGCTTCCTAGTTGCATCGGAATGAGATCGATAGAGAAGATGTGATTGTTGAGCTCGAGAGTGCAATCACGAATAACGGAGTTTACAGCGACGGTTCTTCTGGTAGCGACTTCAACATCGAATGCAGAGGAGAGTCGGGAACGTTTACGACTAAGGATTTTCTCAAATTCGAGTGACACAAAGCAATTATCGGCTCCAGTATCAAACAAACATGAAGCATAAATACCATTCACAAGGAACGTACCATTCACCACGTTGTTGTCGGCCTGGGCTTGACGCACATTGAGATTGAAGGTTCTGGCACGTGCGGCCTGTTGTTGCTGCTGTTGTTGTTGCTGTGGTTGCTGCTGCTGCGGCTCTTGTTTCACCACCCTGTTCGGGCACATGTTGGCGAAATGGTTCGGGTGGCCACATGTGAAGCATGCTCTGGCTTTGACTGCGGGTGCCGGAGGAGCTTGTTGACCCTGTGGGGCAGCGAGTAGAGCTTGATTGGCAGGAGCTTGACGAATACGGCAGTTGGTAGTAAAGTGGTCGTAGACGTTGCAATGAGCACAGAAGCGACATTGAATAGCAGTCGGATGATGATAGGTGCAAGTAGGGCAGAGTGGGTGTGGTCCAGTATATGCACGCTTTGCAGGCGGTGCATTGGCCACAGGCGCCACTACTTGACGCTGTTGAGCAGGTACAGCTTGGATTGGTGCAGCAGTAATCGCACAGTTCTTGTTGGTGGAGCTGTTCTTTCTCTTGTTCTTTCTCTTGTTGCTTGACGACGTGGCTTCAGTAGTTGGTGCAGTAGCGGTAGCTTGATGCAGATGCTTGGAGGTCTTATCCTACACCCCAGCCTTGACCCTTTTGTCATTGATCTCAGCGGCCAGCAGATAGGTTTCTTCGATCGTGGCAGTCTTGGCCGCTTGCACGAAATCAGCGACGCAGTCGGGCAAAGCTCGGATGTACTTCTTGATGGTCATCTCAGGGGTCTTGACTTGGTCAGGACAGATAATGCTGAGTTGTTTGAAGCGAGCAGTAAGGCCAGCATTGTCTCCATCCTTCTGATGTATGTGCCAGAATTCATCTTCAAGCTTTTGACGCTCGTGAGGAGGGCAGAATTCCTCCAGCATGACTTCTTTGAGCTCTTCCCACGACAAACCGTAAGCTGCATCATTCCCTCTCTTGTTCTTCTCGGCCGTCCACCAGTCCAAAGCACGGGACTGAAAGACGCCGGTAGCGTTCAGAGTTCGAAGGTCATCAGGGCAACCACTTTGTCGCAGAGTAACCTCGATAGAGTCAAACCAGTGGAATAGAGCAGTAGGACCTCCTTCGCCTGTGAATTCTTTCGGCCCACATGACTTGAATTGTTTGAAACTGAAAGGTCTTGCGACAGCTCTAGGACCTTCAGTCCTCGATTCCTCGGATGATTTGATGGCGTTCTCATAGGCATCGCTCACTGCCTTTGCTACAGCTTTCGCGACGATGGAAGCAAGACGTCTGTCTTTCTTTTCCTGGCGAGAGAGTTGATGACGGGATCCAGACGACATTGTCTGCAATAGACATCGCCATGGAACTCAACACATGTATTCGAATCTCACCTCACACGTCTACTACTACTAAAGCTCAGTAACACGTACCATGTAACGCATACAGTCACAAGATCACAGAATTGCACAAAATCACATAAACACATAGAGCACATAATCACAATATTCCTAATCACATAAGCATAACAGCAGGAAACACATATACTTAGTCACTAAAAGCACCTACGAGCATACAAACCATTCTGACTGCCTCTATTGTCGATTCGCTAGCGAGGAGTTGTGTGGGTTTTGTGTTTTAGCAGAAGCAATAGTGTTGGGTCGAAACCAATAGCACCTCAAAACGTTAACAAATAACAGAAAATGCATAAAACTTCATAAAGATCGATAAATCGAGGGTAGATTGTCTGTGGCTAATAGACTTCGACTAACCAAAGTAGCTCGACTATTCGCAAGGATCCTGCACAACGACCTCCAGGACTATGCCTTGGCCTCGATTCTCGGGCGTTGGCGCAATTCCCTTTGGTTAGGTTGTGTCTCTAGATCGTTGGAGTCCATCGAACTTTGGTGGAAGTTTTTGTATAAAAGCGGGACGAGTCGTCAAGGTTAGGGTTTCACCCCTATCTTGAAACTTACGTCCTCGTTTTTGATAAAAATTGAGGAGATTATTCATCAAAATATGGATTTCACTCCTGATTTGGTATGACTCTCCTCGTTTGTAGCTAAAACGCAAGCTGATTAGGCAACTCTGGTCGAGAGTTTGCGGTTTTCACACCTATTCTCGGCCTTATTACCTGTTCACAACTTGAAAATTCGAGTGCAATGATAGAAAAGAGTGAGTGATAGTGGCAAGTTTACGCATAAGCGTGAGTTGGTCTGTTGGTTCTTAACTATAGTCTAGGTCTCTAAGACTTCGACCCGGACTAGGTCGAGTCTTGCCTAATTCCCTATAGTTATGGCTCTGATACCAATCTGTCACACCCCAACCGATGGCGGAATCATCGGGGCGCGGCACTGAGCGAAACAGATTGTCCAGAAGTTTCCATAACAACTATCATTACCATTTAAGTAAACATTACGTCCCATACCGTAACATAAATAGTCAAACAAGTTATTACAGACAACATCAAAACAAATACTCTGTTCCGACAACTCAGATTTAAATAAGTAGCAATTGTTTATCTGCTTCTAGAGACCCCTAATAAGTTATCTACAGACAACTATTTGTTGGGCTCTAAAGCTTTATTCTAGCTTCCAATTCCTACCACATATGCGTCCTAAGCACCTGTCACATACGTTAAAATAATGTCAATACATAAAATGTAAAGGTGAGCATACAAGTTTGATAATAGCATATAGAGTTTGAATTTGTTTACGCATAACCAGCACGTACACATAGTGAAATGAAGCACGTTAGTTATCGACATAGATCCATCGATACCAATGACTGCGGGTTGACTGCCCGAGGCAGTTCGCAATACACGATTACCACTGTAATCCATGCAAGTAAAAGATCCTTAACAACCCCCGTGTGAACGGGTGCTGAGTCCAAACTATAGTACTATCGTTGCTAAGGCAGGTAGACAACATTCCATGTGTAAACATAACAAACAAGCATTCATAAGCCACGTATAACATGCATTAATGGTTAAGCGTTAAAATAGCTTGAGTAGTGTGATAGTTGTAGTTTGAATAGTTGTAACGTATGTAACACCCAAAAGTGCTAAAAGCAAAAAGGGTTCGAGTATACTCACAGCGATATGGATTGAAGGGAGCGCTTTACAGCGAGTACGGTTAGCCTGAATAGATTCGATAACGTAACGATAAGTGACGCGTAAAACAGTACAAGTGAGAGTGGGTAGGATGACTGATCGTGCGGATCAGTTATCCGTGAGTAGAAGTCATCCGTGCGCATGACCTATCCGTGCGGATGGTGATGCGTGCGGATGGTGATGCGTGCGGATGGTGTTCCATCCGGATAGGTTATCCGTGCGTACGACTGTCCGTGCAGGTGGTAATCCGTGCGGACTAGTTGTACGTGCGGGTGACTTGTCCGTACGGAAAAGTTGTTTGTGTGGATAAACGTTCAAGTGGATTGTTTCTTCCTAAGATGTGTTTGTGTATGATGGCTTGTGCTTTGGAGTTTTCGTTGTAGCATTCAGAAAACACCAAAGTGTTTCTATCTTTCAAGCCGGTCGCGCGGACGACAGTCCGTGCGTATGGTAGTCCGTGCGAGCAGCCTGTGCGCGCGGGCAGAGACAATCCGTCCGGATAGCCTGTCCATGCGTACGACTTGGCCGTGCGGACGAAGATTGTTTGATTTTCATTTTAAGGCCTTAGAATTTCATGATCCGAAGAGTAATCCATTCAGAGGTCGTCCGTCTGGATTGCTCGTTCGTCGATACTCAAACCTCGTTTGGAAAGTGGGTCCCAAGGGTAGTCCGTGCGGGTGACAACCCGTGCGTATGACTTGTACGTGCGGACAACTAGTCCGTGCGCACAGCTTGTCCGTGCGGACAGCCTGTGCGTGCGGACAGCCTCTGGTTGTTCCGTTCGTCTACACTTGGTTTCTGTTGTCGTTTATCGAGACGTTCTGATTACGTGGCAACCACTTGGAGTTGTGTTCTCACCCGTGTGACTAGACCGGTCAGGAACCACCCTAACTCGGCCTGTCGGCGACTCAGAACGGTCATTCCGGTTGACCCCGAAACCAGTTGTCTGTGGGTAGGATTTCAGATCGAGAACTAGTGAATCACTATTAACGAGTAGAACACTAGAACCGACCCGATTCGTATCAGTTTTAAGGGTAAAAGAAGGAAAGAACTTAGGTTTATTTCTTTCAACTCTTTTATCCTTAGAGAAGTTTAGATCTAGGTGAAGTTATTGTAAAAACTTGTAGAAATCGTTTAGATCTGAGATATTCTTGGTGGAATGAAGCCAAGCTTGAAGTTCTTATGAACTTCGTGATGACGTCACCCGAGAATACCTCAAATCCAGATGATTTCATGGTTAAAATCGAAGATTCGAAAGATAGAAATGTGTAGAATTGTGTAGTGATCAAATATGTACAAGAATTAGTGCAAGATCTTACCTGGATTGAGAGAAATCTGAGAAAAGGTGAAGAATGCGTGCGGTTCGGACGTCACTTGCCAAAAGTGGAAAAAGTGGAGAGTGACCCGTGTATTTATAGGATGCCAAAAAGGGAAAGGGTGAGCCGTGCGCATGGCACGCACCCGGGTAGGTTATCCGCGCGGACTGGTCATCCGTGTGGATTGGCAATCCGTGCGGATTGGCCATCCGTGCGGATGCCGCCTCCTTTGATGTGTTTGGTGCGATGTTGATTCGGTTCGATTTGTGAGCGATTCGATAGGGTTTCCTAATCAAATTACTTTCAGTCCCAACTACTTCTTATGTGGTTCAACTCGGGATTCGGGTTCGGGTTCGGGTTCGATTATATTCGAGTTAGACTTCGAGTTCGATTGAGTTCGCTTGATTATCACAACACAACATAAATAAACATGCACAAGTAACACGTAAGGCACACACACACGTATAACTGACAAGTAAAATACACAGTTCGAGTTACGATTTGATGTCGATTTGATTAGCATAGCTTGATTAACTTTATCGCATTGTTACTTCCTATCGTTCACAGTCGTAGGTCGATTGAAATACGGTTAGTATGACTCGATTATTGCAATGTACGACATTTACTCCACATAATCTAAATATAATAGAAACAATTCTACGAGTCACGTCGCGCGAAATCGGTCGTTGACTTTGACCTTGACTTTGACTTTCACTCGTGGAAACACGGGGTGTTACAATAGGCTTGGTTATGCGAAGTTCATCAACCATTTCTTTCATCTCCCTCATCCGATCCCTGACTATAACTAGATGATCAAAATCTGTCATCAAATGAGCAATAAGATACTCTCCGGTCTGCATTATCTCATACGCAACCTCCTTGGCCTTTTTATTCCCATCATTATCATCAACTTTTAAATCAAATGTGTTATTAAGATCATTCGGTACCACGTCTTTGGTCCATCTTCTCATAACATACTTGTTGGGAATTTCTTTCACTTTGAACATCTTGAACACAAAGTATATATGTTTGCACAACAATCCATATTGTTCAAACCTGTGACAACTGCATGATGCAATTACATCCTCCCCCTTCTTGAAGCAAACCTAAATAAAAAAAATTAAAAATCAAGGAAAAAGCGCAAGATCTTATATAATAACGCATGTTAGCAGGTCTAGATACTGTTACCTCTAATAAACCGTCACCGTGCGCCTTCCAATCCTTCATACTTATCTTCAAGAACGGTTCCTCGATTTAGTCTCCATAGGAAGGCACTCAGACAGTGTTCCATATAACTCTGCCTGTTGATCAGCAAAGATGGACCTGGTGTAAATTTTCACAGCATCATCCTCTAAGGTAGCTTCAGTTATGTTATCTGGGGTTGTGTTTCTAGAAATATGGTCATTTTTTCGATGGTTGAATCTTTGAACGTCCATTGCACCATCAAACTGGTTAAAAAACTCAACAAGGGTAAGTTGAGAATTCCCCACCTGACAGAAAAAATGGTTTTCGCTCTCTGATCTGGAGGTGGTCCGCATGAGCCCAGACATAGGCTCATGACGATAGAAAGCTGGAATCCATGAAGATCTCATGCCAAACATATCGTCAATCCATTTATTCTCTGTTAGACCGAATTCAGTCATTATCAATTTCCATTCTCTCTCAAACGTTTCTGGAGCAATCGAATCAGTCCACACATACGTCTTTTGAAGTCTTCATTGTTACACAACTCGTATCCAACCTATTAAAAAAAAGGATTGGGATGAACAAAAATAAGAAATCTCTATAATTATTCACCGTTTTTGTAAAAAAAAAAAAACTGATTTTATGAAATAATAACGCATGATGAACATTTTGTAAAAGTGCATATAAAAATAAGAAATCTTCATACTTATTACGCAAGTTGTAACAATAATAACGCATATTGAAGTTGAGTCTAACCTTATCGGCAACTTTTTTCATTATGTGCCACATACATAATATGTGCCTGCTCTTATCGAACACTGCCTCGATAGCTTGTTTCATCGCCGGGTCCTGATCAGTGACAACCACCTTCGGATGCTTACCAAATGAGTCCAAAAATGATTGTAACAGCCATTTGTGTGATTCAATGCTAGCAACCCGGCTCCAAGCGTCACATTCCGACAGTGGTTATTGATACCAGTAAAGGGTACAAAAACCATATTATACCTTCAAAATGATGAAATAACTTGAATAAAAAAACAACAAAATTATACAAGAAAAAATTAGAAGTTAAAAAACTATAATTAACACTAACTTGTTGGTTTTGAACGTAGCATTAAACGATATGACATCTCCAAACTCAGCGTAGTTACGTTTGCACAAACCATCAGCCCAAAACAGGCCAGACAATCGCTTGTTTTCATCAACTGAATGTACAAATGAATAATCAACCATAAACTGCTTTTTATCGGTCGGCCTATTGAGAACCATATCGGCATCATACTCTCCTATATAGCTATGTATCCTAGCTCTAAAATTCTTGCAGTCGTCTTTAGTTGCGGCAACATTTTCAAAACCTCCGTATCTTTGTCTCATAATATTGAAGGCTTTCATTGGCCCAAGATTTAATGTACCAAGCTCCCATATCATCTCTTCTTGTGTTTCAGAAATATGCCTATAAGCCGGTAATAAATGCATATCTTTAGGGCAGACAAATGAATGATTATGCGCTTGAACAAACTTATCAACCTTATACAACAACCCATCCGTCGAACAAAGCTTAATTTGTGCTTTACACCCAGTTCGAATAGTGGGTATGTTCCTACTTTTATATGGCTTAGACAACTTTGAATAAGGATCATCAAAAGCCTGTGGTTTGTGCCCCTCCTTTGAACAGACAAAGTATTTAGTCTTTATAATACCACCACTATGATGTTCACCTCCTTTTCGCGCAGAGAACTGTAACATCCATCAAAATGGATGTCCAAAATCCGACTCGCTTTGAATTTTGGATCCTAATCTTTGAAAACCTTAAAAATTTTCGCGAATTAAGTAACCGTTGAGAGATTTTATAGTTATTCATTTATTTAGTAATTAGTTATTTAATTAATTACTTACAATTTAAAATTTATTAAATCATGCTAGTTAGTTTGTTATATTTTGCTTATGAATAAGTTTTAGGCTAATTTAAATTGAGTTAGTCAAGTTATTATAAATAAGGGGACTATTTGTGCACAAAATGAAAAGTATAATAATTCTCAAACAAACAATGTTTCATGCATTCCAAATTTTCGTAATTTATCATAGATTACAAGTCCTACCAAAATATCAAATAAATAAAAGTTTTGATTGTGTGATTCAACGTTATTTCTTAAACTTTCTTTTATTTTAAATTTCCATTTTTGAAACCCTTTTGCCGCCACAAAACGTCGACAGCCATGAAGAGGGCTGTGTTTCCATTTGAGTTGGCTGATTTGTCGAAATAGAAGATAATTACACAAGTTTCTATTCTTAATACAAATCATGAATCTAGTCTGTTTGTGAAACACATACATTCAATCACTAACATTATTCCTTAATCTACGAGGCTTGCGAACACTATAAAAAGCCGAAACCACCATCACGTAAACCCCACATTTTCCCACTGAAGAACCAAATAATCGTGTTTAGGCCGGAGCCTGTAAACGAGGGTTTGGATCTTGTGAGAGGGCTTGAAGAACAGTCCTGCAAAACAGAAAACCGTTAGGCTCGCCGCAGAGATGGGAGGGCCCCTCTGCGACCACCCTCCGGCGTGAGGATAAGTATTGATAGAGAGAGAAAGTAAGGACGAAGGTTCAGAAAATCGTACTTGGCTTTGTACTTGATGGGGTATTTATAGTAGTCAACTGAGATGACATCATCCGTCCAGACGCGCTTGAATGGGGGTTCGTCTTCGGAGGTTCTTGATACGGAACGGACATGTTTCAGATGTCCGTCCAAGTGGAGTCTGGTTCGTCCTAGGGATCATGTCCGGTCTCGGACATGTATCTTCAAGTCCCCCAGTTTGGTAAGTCTTTGTAAAGACTTAGCAAACTATTATTTCAAGCTTTTTGTCCTATTCGGATGACGTGTCGCCGCTGGAGTGGTCTTGAATCAATGACGTGGCGTTTTTTGAACGGTGTGGGTGACCTTCATTATTTTGACCGTCAGTCACCTACTGGTGACGGTAGCGAACCCCGTGTTGGGAATCGTGGGAAGTGACGGTTGACGTGATGGGCCCCCAACCGACCTACTTTTCTCTATAAATTTGATTTTTACCACTTTATTTTCACCTTTTTTCCTCTCCTTTTTCATCTTCTCTGCTGTTATCCTCTCTAATCTCTTCTTCTTCTTCAAAGAAAAAGGGGCGTCCTTATTCTTTTTACTTTTTAAAGTTATGGCTCCTGGTAAGGAGAATCTTTCGGAGAGCGTGAGCGTGCTTACCCAACAGCGGTTGGATAAGTTCATTAGAGATTATAGGATTCCTCTAGATCTTCACCCGGTCCTTCCTTCCGAAAGGGAAGCCATATATCCATTCCGTCAAGGGAAGTTTCCCTTTTATACTCGCGTCTGCAATTTCGCGAATTATAGGGTTCCTTTCTCTCGCTTTTTGATTAGGGTGCTGCAATTTTTTAGGGTTCATATTTATCAGGTCAATCCCTTCGGTCTTAGCCGCATTAACCATTTTGAAATTTCTTGCCGAGCCTTAGACCAGAAACCGGACCTGAATGTTTTTCGATATTTTTACGAGTTTATCACGGCCGGAGATTGGTATACATTCGCACACCAAAAGAATGTCCCTTCCCCATCCTCCGGCGAGCGGTCTAGCCTCAAAAATTGGAAGGACAATTTTTTCTGGCTGAACGACCGCTGTCTTCCGGAGGATATGAGGTGGCGTTTTAAAGATCAAACGATGTCCTTCGATCTTGATGAAAACTTTGTCTTTGATGAAAATCTTGTCCGTGCCTTGATTGAGCATAAATCTCCCATCCGTCCCCTTTCCGAGCATTTACTTTGGTTAGGACGAGTTAGTTTTTCCTGGGCCCGAGGGGATAGGGATTGGCCGATTATTCGCCGAAAGCGTGATCGTAAGTTCCGACCCTTTACATCCCCTTCGGCACCATTACTTGTTTATTTTTGCTAACTTTCTTTTTGTTTTGAGAATGCAGGTGCCGCAATGTCTCTTCTTGATGCTCTAAAGGTTCCGAATGCGGATGTTTTTTACTTTGATTTTGAAGAACAAGGTGAAGAGGATGTTCCGCTGATGAAACAAGTGGCATCTTCGGCTCATCCGATCCGCCCACAGGTGAATCCGAATGTTACTGGGCCATCTGCTGCCGAAGCAACTTCTTCTATTCCTCAGGACATGCCTGAACAAGTTGCTGCGGAGACTGCTTCTTCCACTCCGAAATCTACGAAAGAAGCTGTTGGTTCATCCGGATCCCAGTCTGGAAAGAGATCAATTCTTGATGACGTGGATGATGATCCGGAGGTTCGTGATTTAGATGAGGCCCTCCAATATCGACCTTCTTCTTTGAAAAGCAAGGGCGTTGCACCGGGCGTGGATTTAAAAGTTCGCTCTCGTAAGAGGAAGACTGAGTCGATGCTGATACGTTCTACCGATCCTCTTCCTTTGCCCCAGTCAAAGAAATCAAGGAAGGATTCTCATTCCGAAGGTAATGTGATGGCAGAATTGGATGAGCATCTTACCGGAGGTAGGTTTTCTAGGGAGGAGGCTGCATTGGCCCGCAACAAACCGACCCCTACCTTTTCCGGTGGTTTCATTCCAAGTACTGAGGTGGAAAATATGGAGACGGAGATTCCGGAGATTTCGAGCAAGGAGAAGGGGAAAGCTCATGGTGAACCTAAGGTGGTGACTTTTTCAGGTACGATGCTGGACTCTTCTTTAGGTCCGGACCGCTTTATCGAAGATGAGGAAGACCAAGTGTCTTCTCTCCCTTCATCTTGGTTCGGACCTGAGTTGTTGTCCTTTTTTCGATATGCAGATTTGTTCTCGGATGATATGGATATCGATCCGGCGACTGCGGAAGAAAAATTTATTCCTGACTGGGACATCCGGAACAAAGACTCGGTGATGGATACTTTGATTGCCAGGACTATGCTTTTTAACATAAACACTCCGATAGATCATGCCAGGAGCCGGAGGATGAAGAATCCAGATCTAGGGGCTGCGGTTTTGACTAACCAAGCCCAATCAAACATCTTTGTAACGGAGCTCTATCGTCGGTGGGTAGAAGCGGAATCGGTTCGAGAGAATTTGGAGAAAGAAAGTCGTTCTTTGAAGCGGAAGGTTTCAAGGTCACCGGATGCAGAGAAGAAAATCACCCAGCTGACCCAAGATCTTCAAACTCAGCAAGAAAAGGTTAAGTCCTTGACCGCCCAGAATCAATCGTCTCAAGCGACTGCTGCTGCGGAAGACAGAGATAAGATTTCTTCGGAGTTCAAGGCTTTCTTCGAATCGATGAGGCTGAAGGATGAAGAGCATAAGATAGTTTTGGCGAAGATGGAGGAATCTCTCTCTAAGGCTCGTCTTGCTTATGAGAGTATGATGGCTGGTACGTCTTTTTTCTAGTTTAATTGTCTCTTATTTCTCTTGTTTTTCTAACACTTTTTCCAGAGCGGGATGCGCTTAAATCAGGGGAAGCTGATTTAAAGGACCGCATTGAGGAGATGAAAGGTCGTGAGGAGAATATGGAGGCGGAGAATGCTTCCCTGAGAGCTAAAGTGGACGATCTTCAGGAAACGAAGGTCTGGATGCTTTCGGAGGGAGCCAAGCTTTTGGCGAAGAACATCCATAAAGGTAAGGAAATGACTGCCGCAGTGGCTGGAGTTAATAACGCAATGAGTGCGGTGGGCATCAACTCTGGTCTGCATGCTGGTTATGTACACGCTTTGCAGAAAAAGACCCCCTATAAGGATGTTCCGTTATTGAATCGTCATGCTACGGAGGAGCTTAAAATAGCGATTGCTTGCTTTGATACTCTTAAGTTCCCAGTCATAGAGGATCTTCCGAAGCTTGGCGATGCACCTCTCACCGAGATCAAGAAAGTTCTACGTTTTGCAAACGATGATTCTCCGAATGAGTAAGGTGGACATGCCTGGTAATTTGGGGTATGCACCTTGGAAGTTTATGATTTCTAGCTTCTTTTAGTAGGTGGACATGTCCGGCAATTTGGGGCATGCACCTTATTTTGGATGAATGTAATGATGTTTTTACTTATGCTAAAACAATTATCCTTCGTAAATGATTCTGTAACTTCCGGTTTATGCAAGTCCGGTAGTTTTGATGTAATCACTTGTTCATACATGCGTCCATGTTTTGTGTTTTACATTTTCTTTTTTCTTGAACGTTCATTTTAAAGGTGCGGATCCGGTTTATTTTGTCTTGTTAGGATAATTTTTAAGTGAAGGAGAGGCACGAACGAGGCCAGTTCGTCCTCACCTTTTAGGGTTAGCATCCCTAGTTCGGCCGAAAATTATACTTGTGTTGCAACGTTGTTAAAGATAGAAAATTTTATTATTCTATTTTCTTATCCGGAATTATGCTTCTCCGATTGACATAGTAAAAACATTTTATGCAATCCGTGGGTAAAACCCTCCACGGTCTTTGGAATTTATAATTCGTTCGGTGCGGGCATAACCATCCGCTTTACAGGAAAGTAGAAAAAAGTGACGGAGGCCGTAGCTTCCGTGTTACAATCTTATTTTAAAATAAGAAACTTTTTAAAGAAAACACTTCTTTAAGTGAGCTCCGTTCCATGTGCGTGGGACGAGGGTCCCGTCCATTTTCTTGAGTGTATACGCACCGTCCTTTCCTGCGGTGTTGATCAGGTAAGGACCTTCCCACTTTGGTGCCATTTTTCCCGTGCCTTCAACTAAACTTGCTTCATTACTCCGCATGACGTAGTCCCCGACTTTGAACCGGATCTCCTTCACTTTTGAGTTGTAATGTTTTTCCAACTCTTTTTTATATTTCGCTTCTCGGATCGCCGCAAGCTCTCTCCTTTCTTCGGCTAGATCCAGGTTCAGAAGGAGTTCCTGTTCGTTTTCTTCTTGACTCAGCTGCATGCGGGGAGTAGGTACCCCTACTTCAGCGGGAATGACTGCTTCGGTACCGTATGTTAAGCTGAAGGGAGTTTCCCTATTGCTCGTCTTCGGCATCGTTCGGTGGGCCCATAGGACGTGCGGGAGCTCATCTGCCCATGAGACGCCCTCCTTCCCCAAGCGCTTTTTAATGCCTTCCACAATGCTGCGGTTGGCTCTTTCTACTTGCCCATTGGCCTGGGGATGGGAGACCGAAGCAAAATTTTGCTCAATATGCATCCTTTCGCACCATGTCTTGAACGGTTTCTCTGCAAACTGTTTCCCGTTATCGCTGACTATGCATAGCGGCATTCCGTATCTGCACACTATGTTTTCCCAGACAAACCTCAGCACTTGATCTCCTGTGATGGTCCGGAGGGGTTTGGCCTCGACCCATTTTGTGAAATAGTCAATGGCAACCAATAGGAACCTTACCCCTCCGGTGGAAACTGGGAAAGGACCCACAATGTCAATCCCCCATTTCTGGAAAGGCCATGCCGATGTTACCGGAACGAGGTTGTTCTTGGCTCGATGGCTAACGGGAGCGTGCCGCTGGCAATCTTCACATGATTGAAGTTCGTTCACTGCGCTTTGATGCATACCCGGCCAGAAATATCCGGCATTCATCACTTTAGCTATAACCATCCTCGGTCCGGCGTGGATGCCGCATATTCCCCAGTGGATTTCTCTTATGACGTAGCTGGCTTCTTCGGGTGTTAAGCATTTTAAGAGCGGACCTAAAAAGGTCTTTCGATAAAGTTGCCCATCGTGGATCTGATACTGCAGCGCTTTGACCTTTAACTTCCGAGCCTGAGCTTTGTCTTCTGGGAGCGTCCCTTCTTTCAAGTAATCTACAATCGGAGTCATCCAGGATTTTTCTATCACGGAGACTGACATGACCGACTCCGTCTGTTGGATGGCCGGGGCTTGCAAGGTTTCAACTAAGACTTCTTTGGATAGATGACAAAATGCTACGGATGCGAGTTTACTCAAGGCATCGGCCTTTTTGTTTTTGCTCCGCGGTATGTGTACTATCTTGCAAGAGTCAAAAGAGGAGATTAAACTATTAACTTGCTGGAGATACCGAACCATGTTATCCTCTCGTGCTTCGTACTCTCCGCTGACTTGGTTGGCTACCAACAATGAATCAACATGTGCGAGTACGGAGGTTGCGCCGGCTTTGGCCGCGGTTTGAAGACCTGCAAGGAGAGCCTCGTATTCTGCTTCATTATTTGAAGTTTTAAACTCGAATCGTAAAGCATAAGTGTACTCTATCCCTTCTGGATCTATAAGGATTAACCCTGCCCCCGACCCTTCTTTACTGGAGGCTCCATCCGTATATAAGTTCCATACCCTTGGTAGGGCAGACTTTTCTTTGGTGCTCTCTCCGGTCGGGACCTCCGTGAGGAAATCTGCCACCGCCTGGCCTTTCACCGGTCCTCTGGTACGATAGGTGATGTCGAAAGCGCTGAGTTCAATTGCCCACTTAGTGAGACATCCGGAGACCTCTGGCTTTCTGAGAATTTGTTGGATCTGGAGATCAGTCTGCACTTCTATATTGAAAGCTTGGAAGTATCTTCGGAGGCGTCTAGAGGCATGTACCAATGCGAGTGCTAACTTTTCGATCATCGGGTACCGGGTTTCATAATCTTTCAGGATGCGGCTTACGTAGTAGACCGGGATCTGTGCTTGATTCCGATGCACTACGAGTACTGCACTTATAGCAAAATGAGAGGCGGAGAGATACACCGTGACAGTTTCTCCGGTAATTGGAGCGGTTAGGGTGGGCAAGGATCCAAGACAGACTTTCAGCTCCTGAAATGCCGAATCGGCTTCCGGTGTCCACTCTATTTGGCCTTTTCCCGTTCGTTTTTTCAACACATTCATGAAAGGAATAGAGCGATCAGCCGCTTTTGAAACAAAACGATGAAGAGCAACGAGCTTTCCGTTTAATGACTGAATTTCTTTGACAGTTTTGGGAGGTTGCATGGAGACTACCGCTTTGATTTTATCCGGATGTGCCTTGATTCCGGACTGGGTTATCCATACACCGAGAAACTTTCCTTCTTCTAAACCAAAAGAGCATTTTTTGGGGTTAAGTTTAAGATTGATACTCCGAAGCCTGGTGAAGGTTTCGAGTATGTCATCAATCATGTTATCTTCGGCCTGACTTTTTATGACCAGGTCGTCCACATAAATTTCTAAGTTCCTTCCAATCTGGTCTTTGAATGCCTTATCCATCAGCCTCTGATATGTGGCTCCGGCGTTTTTCAATCCAAACGGCATTTTGGTATAACAAAAAAGCCCTTCATTGGTTACGAACGATGTCTTATCTTCGTCTTCCAAAGCCATATGTATCTGATGATAGCCTTTGTATGCATCCAAGAAGCATTTAAGACGGAAGCTGGAAAGGGAGTCAATCTTTAGATCGATCTCTGGTAAGGGATAACAATCCTTCGGACATGCGTTGTTTAAATCGGAAAAATCTACACACATTCTCCAGGTTTTATCTTTCTTGGTTACCATCACTGGGTTAGAAACCCAGGTCTGGTAGCGTACTTCCCGGATGATTCCAGCACTTAACAACTTTCGCACATCCTCGGAGATTGCTTTGTTTCGGGCTGGAGCCATGTTTCTTTTTCTTTGAGCTACTGGCTTTGCTGAATGCGACACTTTCAGCTTATGTTCAGCCAAACACCGAGGAACTCCCACCATATCGGAGGTTTGCCAGGAAAATACATCGAGAGAATTAGATAAAAGTTTCCACAACTTCTTTTTAGTACGCTCAGGAAGTTGAGCTCCGACTGCAATTTTTTGCTCTGGGAAGTGCGGATGGATGGCCCATTCTTCTGTGAGGAGATTCGGAGGCTTGTCAGTACCCTTGCTTTGTCGTATTTCGGCTACACAGATCGTTGATTCGGAGTGTAGAGTTGCCACTCCTGCTTCGGTGGGGAATTTTAACGATCCATGAATGGTAGAACTGATGATACCAAATGCACACATACCGGGCCTCCCTAGAATAACATTATGGACGGACCTTGCTTCTACTACCAGATACGTCAACTTGACTGTTCGAACCAAGCTTCCGTCTCCTAACGTTGTTGGCAAAGTAATTTGCCCTATGGGCTGTACCACCTCTCCGGAGAAACTTACCAGCGGCATTGAAACTTGGATCAATTTTGCCTTGGTCTGTGGAGCTAGCTGTTGAAAACACTGCTTATACATGATTTCGGTGGCACTTCCGCTGTCAACATAAATCCTCCGGACCTTGTGACCTGCTATGATTGCAGACACTATGATTGGTCCATCCTTGATTTCTTCCGGATTGATAGGAGGAAAAGCAATGGGTTGTTGCATCCAAGCGGCCATGTGGTGACTGGATCGTTTGATGCCTTGATTATCTGCTCTTCTGATCATACAAATTGCTGGCTGGTTGTTCGGATTATCTCCCGAATTTCCCGAAGATTTTCCTTCCTTCACTTCTTTCACTAGATGCGACAGCTTTCCGGATCGCACTGCTTTTTCTATTTCTTGTTTCAGGGACCAGCAATCATCTGTGTTGTGACCTCGAGCATGATGGTAATCACAGTATTTCTTGGAATTCTTATCACCCGGGTTTCGGAGTTTTGGTGGAGCAGGGAAGTTTGCCCCTTCCGCACTGAGAATTTCACTGGGAGTTTTGGAAAGATCTGATAAGTTGTAAAACCTTGACCCGGAACTTCTTCCACGTGGAGGTCTGTCGTTCCTGCTGTAGGGATGCGATCGTCCCCTGTTCCCAGATGGAGTTTTATCAAACACCGACCCACCATTTTTCTTCCAGGAAGACATCTTGTGATCTGACTCCGGAGCTGGGTTACATGCGTTTTTGCCCCGAGCGAAAGCTCTGGCTCGTTCCATGAGTACCTCCATCGTCTTTGGGAGATTTTCGTGTAATTTTTCGACCAGCTGATTGTTCCGGACTCCGTGACAGAATCCGGAAATCCTTAGCTGATCAACTACCCCACTGATCTGCATACTCTCCCGGTTAAACCGGTCAATGAAACTATCCAAAGATTCTCCGTCCTTTCTCCGAATGTTGTGAACTTCGGTGATTTCTTTGGAGTAGTGCCTTTGCTGGCTAAAATTTTGGAGAAATGATCTTCGGAATTCTTCGAAATCGTTGATCTCACCCTCATTCAGCGCATCAAACCACACTCGAGCAGCTCCAGTTAGTGTTTGCGCGAACATGAAACACCACGCTGGCATCGGCCACTGTTCTACTCGTGCGGCTCCGTCGAAATCGAACATATGATCATCTGGATCAGTTGTACCATCATACTTTTTTACTGTAGTTGGCATTTTGAGCTTCGGAGGAAGCTTGGCATGTGTGATGCGAGCGCTAAACTTTGACTTGGCAGTCATGGAAACTGGGTGATACGGTTTGGTGAGTTCCGGATCATTAACTACGTCCATCTGTGCTTCATTTCGTATTGCCATTGCTGGCGATGGTCCGGACGAACCCTGGACGTACCCAGTGTAAATTTCCGAAGTGACACTGTGGAAAAAGCAGGAGGGGTAAACATTGTAGGACCCATGGTCCTTACCGGAGCTTCTTCTTGAAACAACCT
Organism: Helianthus tuberosus; assembly: GCA_030545235.1. Taxonomy (NCBI): domain Eukaryota; kingdom Viridiplantae; phylum Streptophyta; class Magnoliopsida; order Asterales; family Asteraceae; genus Helianthus; species Helianthus tuberosus. The sequence goes on from JARYGA010015201.1 coordinate 23,861, forward strand.
GGTTCGTAAACCGAGGATTTGTTCATCTCTAGCCTGTTGTGCTTTCAATCGTCGCAGAAGACTTGCATTTTTTGAGAGAAACTCCGCATCAAACTCAGATGTTTGCGAAGTAGGGATTAGAACAAATGGCAAGGTTGTTCCCGGTCCTGAGCTTAAAGCAGCTGAGGTTATGGAAACGGTACTTGCTGGTGCTGTAGTTTGTGTACTAACAGTTGTAGATCCCAGATTCACAGAACCTGGGGCCGCCATTTGTCAGTTCTTTGCTCAAGAAATTCACCAGAGTGAAGGACTAAGAGCTTTGAGATCGGATGGCGCCAATTGAAGAACCAAAGAATCGTGTTTAGGCCGGAGCCTGTAAACGAGGGTTTGGATCTTGTGAGAGGGCTTGAAGAACAGTCCTGCAAAACAGAAAACCGTTAGGCTCGCCGCAGAGATGGGAGGGCCCCTCTGCGACCACCCTCCGGCGTGAGGATAAGTATTGATAGAGAGAGAAAGTAGAGAGAGAAAGTAAGGACGAAGGTTCAGAAAATCGTACTTGGCTTTGTACTTGATGGGGTATTTATAGTAGTCAACTGAGATGACATCATCCGTCCAGACGCGCTTGAATGGGGGTTCGTCTTCGGAGGTTCTTGATACGGAACGGACATGTTTCAGATGTCCGTCCAAGTGGAGTCTGGTTCGTCCTAGGGATCATGTCCGGTCTCGGACATGTATCTTCACCCACACATCTCGACACCCCACTCTCGAAATACACGATCGAAGGAACAAGGAGCTTACCGGAGACTCGCCGGAGTTCGAGGAGCATTGAAGTCGCCGGACTTTTACGACGGAACTCGACACGTAACCCTTTTAGTATAACTCTCTCACGTTTATCTTTACTACGTTTCATATCATTAATTTATGGGGAATTTACCAAATTAGCCAAAAATAAACTTTGACCACCAAATTAGCCATTTGATGCCTCCTTGGAGCAGGGCATCACGGATTCAAATGTGCGGGATGCCTCTTTCAAGACCCCTCATGCCTCTTTAAATATGGAAGTGACACGTGTCTCAATGATTTTTTTTTTTGAACGGCAAATTTTGATCACTGACGGACCACTGGAGTATCATCGTGCCACCAGCGAAACCACCCGATCATATCCATCTCCACTAGGCATAATGCCTATACACCAATTCAGGAGGAAACCCCATAAATATAGGAAAAACCCCCTTGTGAGAATCGAACACAGGACCTATTGGTCCAAAGTCTTATCTCACCCCCAGATACCACTAGGCTATAAAGCCATGGGTTCGGTAGACTCCTCCAATGCCCCTCAGCAGACTCATCCAATGCCTCAGCAGACTCTTCCAATGCCCCTCAGCAGACTCTTCCAATGCCTCAGGTATGAGTTAAAATTTTATGTGGGACCTACCACCCACTTCATCTTCACCACCACCGCCACGACTACCACCACCACCGCCACCGCCACAGCAACCGCCACCCGCCACCACCACCACCACTTCATCTTCAAGATCCTTCATGAACCCCCAAAATTATGACTAATATGACAAAACCTTAATAAAATTTTGAGAAGCCGTTAAAGAAAACCTAAAACGAATAAATGGGAGAAATCGAACGAGTGTGAGAGATATTCAGCGCTGTGGTGCAGGATTGAGAACTCATTCACTTCAGTTTTTATTAATACTATTATTTTCGAATTCAAAGATTAGTAATATATTTTATGGTGGTGGTGGTGGCGGCGGCGGCGGCGGCGGTGGTGGTGGTGGCGGTGGCGGGGGCGGTGGCGGTGGCGGTGGTGGTGGCGGTGGTGAAGATGAAGTGGGTGGTAGGTCCCACATAAAATTTTACTCATGCCTGAGGCATTGGAAGAGTCTGTTGAGGGACATTAGAAGAGTCTGCTGAGGCATTGGATGAGTCTATTGAGGGGCATTGGAGGAGTTTACCTAATCATTGAGACACGTGTCACTTCCACATTGAAAGAGGCATCCCGCACATTTGAATCCGTGATGCCCTGCTCCAAGGAGGCATCAAATGGCTAATTTGGTGGTCAAAGTTTATTCTTGGCTAATTTGGTAATTTTCCCTTAATTTATAACATGGTTAGAAGCTGAAAAACAGAATTTATTAGCCACTATATCTACAATATTATTTTCTAATGTAATCACTAATTTTTGAAATATCTTTGCCAACCACAGTGGTTATTGTTCGAATACTTGTAGGATTTGTGTCATACAAAAAGTTTGACTTAAAAGCATTACTGATGAGGGCAAATGTGAGCCATGGTACTTATCATTCAAACAAATGGGAATTTAAGAAATCATGACAGTGGCTGGGTTTTATATTAATGAAGATGATAAAAAGTTAAGAAGGGTTTAAATGAATTAAAAATAAATTATTATTTTTTACAAATTATGAAGTGTACCAGTGGGCTGATGTTGTTAATTAATCATGGGGGTCACGGGTTCGACACGTAGCCTAACGGTCAGTCGGGCTACGCGCATGCGAACTTGAAGACTCGAGTCCGGATTTTGGACCAAATTTTGTTGTTTTTATTTTTAGTTTCACGTTTCCTCTTTAAAAAAAAAAATCTTAAAATATCAATAATTAACGGTTTTTCTTTTTATTTCTATCTCCTTTTCTTTTATAACAACCTCCACGCTAGTTACATAAATAAAATATCAAATATGATTCTTGTTAGCAATAAATTTTTAATACTAAAGTTAACAACGTGATAAAATATAATATCAAAATAATTAAATTGTGGACCATTAAACATTAGGAATATCATTTAACTTATATTAATGAGTTCGTTATGTGTTATTCTAAACATCTAAGATAATCGCTCTTGTTCATTCTCTTGGATTCTACCCAATCTTACTCGTGCGTTATTACAAGAAGCGCAACGCAATCTAAGGTGAGTATACATGACCCATTTTCCTTTTTCAACACTTTTGGGTGCAATATGTATTCTATATCAAACACACATTTCACTTCAAACAACTTTATGCACACTCTATCCAAACTCTATGTGATACAATTTGATTCATGTTATACATGTTATGCTACTGTAAACTCTCATGACTATGTGTTCATTAACTTTGCAAGCCTCCCCTAACAATGGTAGCGCTATAGGTTGAGAAACGCCCCTCCCACTATTTTGGTGGGTATTGTTAGGTTAAACTATGTTAAAATCATCTCATTTATTGGGATAGACATGTTAATTGCGTTAAACTTTGGTTTGGACACATAGAGTAACATCGTTTCGAGTATATACTGTTAATATGATCATGTTATTCACACTGGATATGAGAAACATTTATACAAATTATTATGATATGTATCAAACTTGTATACTCGCCAACATTTTTGTTGATTTTATTTTAATACATGTTGCAGGTTGAAATTATGCAAGATTCAAGAAAACAAGTTAGGATGGCTTTAGATACCCATTTTAGCAAATAAGGAATTGTTTGAATTTATGTTTGTTAATTTGAAACATTGTATTACATTCTAGTTTTAATGAAATGAATTTTAATCATATTGTCACATTTAGTGTTATGTTGTTTTGAGCAATCTGTTTCGCTTAGCGCCACATCCCGATGTTTCCGCCATCGGTTGGGGTGTGACAAGAACCCTGCCTTCTTGGCATATGTCTGATAAAAAACATATGCTTGCTCTATGGAACTGAATTCCATTCCTATAACGGGAACACATGATGAAGCTACCTCAGGAATATACAATCTTTCACCTGCAAATTTTGAAATAACAAAAAAAAAAATTGAGCTCTAAAACAAAACACACAATCACTCATCTATGGAATAAAAAAAATCACGCTAAGAAAAAATCACGCATGTTAAGCTAATAAAATCACGCAGGTAAAAAAACCAGACAAAACTGTATACTTTATAATAATAACGCAAGTTTAGGAGGGATTACACAAAACATGCGTGATTTATGTCGGATTCATTTCAAAAAAATATTTATCAAATAATGATGCACGATGAAACACAAAACATCAGCCACCTATAATCTCGTCTAATATAAAACGAATTACTTAACAACTTACTGGTCTGGTCGTCTAATATAACGGGGTTGTCTGATGTCAGATTCAACAAATGCTCAGCAGCATCATGAACGGCATGGACTTCAGCATCTTCAATTTCAATATCATCTGTATTTCGTGCGTTACTGCTATGTGGATCCATTTCAAACAATAAGTGATCGTAACCCTAATTGAACACCTATAACCGCTAATTTGATAATTTGAAAGAGTTAATTACTGTTTTCGTCCCTGAGGTTTGTAAAAAATAACGGTTTCAGTCCATTAGTTTAAAAATTGCGATTTCAGTCTATTAGTTTCATTTTCGTAACCATTTCAGTCCACTAACTTAACTCCATCCATTTATTTTGTTAACTTTGGGTGAAATTACCAAATTACCCCTGCTAACTTAACAAATTGTAATAAAAAAATTCTAAAAAATCTAAAAATAAAAAAAAATCAAAAAAATCTAAAAATCAAAATTTTTTTAAAAAATCATAAAAATTCTAAAAAATCCAAAATGTTTCATTAAATGTTTCGAACCCGAACCGTTTCGAGCTGAACCGTTTCGACGCGAACCGTTTCGACCCGTACCGTTTCGAGCTGAACCGTTTCGACGCGAACCGTTTCGACGCGAACCGTTTCGACCCGTACCGTTTCGAGCCGAACCGTTTCGACGCGAACCGTTTCGACCCGTACCGTTTCATTAAATGTTTCGAACCCGAACCGTTTCGAGCTGAACCGTTTCGACACGGTTCGAAACGGTACGGCTCGAAACGGTTCGCGTCGAAACGGTACGGGTCGAAACGGTTCGCGTCGAAACGGTTCGCGTCGAAACGGTACGGGTCGAAACGGTTCGCGTCGAAACGGTTCGGCTCGAAACGGTACGGGTCAAAACGGTTCGCGTCGAAACGGTACGGCTCGAAACGGTTCGCGTCGAAACGGTTCGCGTCGAAACGGTACAGGTCGAAACGGTTCGCGTCGAAACGGTTCGGCTCGAAACGGTTCGGCTCGAAACGGTACGGGTCGAAACGGTTCGCGTCGAAACGGTTCAGCTCGAAACGGTTCGGGTTCGAAACATTTGATGAAACATTTTGGATTTTTTAGAATTTTTTTGGATTTTTTAGAATTTTTATGATTTTTTTAAAAAAAATTGATTTTTAAATTTTTTGGAATTTTTTTGATTTTTTTTTATTTTTAGATTTTTTAGAATTTTTTTATTACAATTTGTTAAGTTAGCAGGGGTAATTTGGTAATTTCACCCAAAGTTAACAAAATAAATGGATGGAGTTAAGTTAGTGGACTGAAATGGTTATGAAAATGAAACTAATGGACTGAAATCGCAATTTTTAAACTAATGGACTGAAACCGTTATTTTTGACAAACCTTAGGGACGAAAACAGTAATTAACTCAATTTGAAAAATGGAAAGTATTTGAAACTGATTCAATTCGTAATTACCGGGATGCAGGAGATAACGAACTCGCATTATTCTCTTGATGTTAGTAAATGTCTGAATTACCCTGCCTCAAGAACGTAAAATATCTAATTTGCCCTTAATGAGAAATCTTAATCAGTGCTACGCGTCCAAATCTCCCTGTCGCGTATGTGAAGTATGATTAAGGTTTTTGTACATTATACTTTCTCTCTCTCTATATATATATGTAATATACGAAAAGTCATAACAATTAAAATCTATTAATAATAGTAATAAGAATTATAGATATAAGTCTTTATGTTTTTATTAATTAGGGTAAAGATCAAATAGGAAGTTAATTTTCGCTAGGAAGGATAGGAAGCCATAGGATTATGACATGTGGCAAATTTTAAAATAAAGAGAAGGGGTATTTTAGTCAATCCAACTCCTTCTTCTTCCTTTTTCAAAACCCAGTAAATTCAAAAACCCATCATTTTCAAAATCCACCATCTTCAACTATTTCTTCACTTTCTATCTTAATAATCACTACATTATAGTGCGATTTTCATCACAAATCAATGATTCAGAACCCGATCAACGTGTTCTTCAGCTTTTTTTGAAGAAAACCCAGTTTAATTTCATAAAAAAATCTCGTTTTTTTCCGGTGATTTTGGAGATAATCACTCGATTCGTTCGATTCGAGCGTTGATAAGTGTTTCTATCATTCAAATTCCGTCAATTGATGAAGAAATCGGCTTCGATCCATGTAAGAAATTCTTTAATTTCATTTTCATGATGCTGGGTTTTTGATTTAGTCATTGCGTTTTACGATCTTTGCGGGGTCCCAGGGGCGGCAGCCCCTGGCTGGGGAAAAAAAAAATTTCGATTAAATTGCTGTACTAAAAACGCATCAGAAAAATTAAATTTCCATAAATTGGCTCATTTCGAAGACAGTAATTCGTAGACAATTCAGACAGTTCATAGTGACAGACAGTTTTATGTGTCCATTGCGTTTTAGAAATAAGAGAGTTTTATGTGGTTTCTGGCTATTGCGTTTTAGAAAAAACACATTTTTAAGTGTTTTTAGTCATTGTGTTTTAGGTAAAACACATTTTTTAGGTGTTTTCAGTCCATTGCGTTTTAGAATGAGTCATTTTTAAGTGTTTTCTGGCCATTGCGTTTTACATATAAGACATTTATTTGTGTTTTTGGTGCATTGCGTTTTAGGTAAAACACTTTTTTATGTGTTTTCAGTCCATTGCGTTTTAGAAAACAGACATTTTAAGTATATTATGGCCATTGCGTTTTACAAATAAGTCATTTTTTTGTGTTTTTTGTGCATTGCGTTTTAGGTAAAACACATTTTTATGTGTTTTCTGGCCATTGCGTTTTACAAATAAGTCATTTCTTTGTGTTTTTTGTGCATTGCGTTTTAGAAAAATGTCATTTTTTAGGGTTTTTTTTTCATTGCGTTTTACGATACTGGGGTTTTTTCTATTGCGTTTTACGCAACTGGGTTTTAAATTTTTTTTTCAAAATATAGCAATAGTATACTCGTTTTAAAGATTAAAAAAACGCTCGTTTTTTTGGTGCAATTTTTATAAAAAAATAATGTCGTATGAAAGAGTTATTAACGTTTAAAAAATGGGGGGGAATTGGAGGAGAGAGAAACTATTGGCTTGGATTGACTAGATTGCCCCTGAAAAAAGTCACGCGCCTCTTTTTTTACTTTCAATTTCCCTGATTTAATCTTAGCCCTTGATTAAGTAAATGGATGGTCAAGATCACTTCCTAACTTTCCTAGCCAAATAAACTTCCTATTATATCTCCACCCTTATTAATTAAATGATAATCTTTTATGTTTAAAATGCATGCATATGCATGTTTGTTGTGTTACGTGAATAGGAAAGGAAAGAAATAAGATAATTTAATAATAATAATTAAGCGTGTTTCAAATTCATAAGACATCGGCAAACTGTTTACTTATCTCTTTGGCTTTATTTTCTTTTATACTTTCAAAATGCTATATCTCAAACTAATATGCCCAAGTATGAGGGATCGTTTGTTCTTGTTGCCAACCTTCAGCCATTTTATAAAACCTCAAACCTCACAAATTGAATTCGTTTATGACCTGCTCCGCTTGTTCGATTCAGCCGCTGCACCACCGTCACACTCCGCCGTGACCGCCTCCCCGCCACTGCGCCACATATTGTTCGAAGCTTTTGATTAGCGTCTCCGACTCACGAACTGTGACCATCTCTATTCATTGTCTGATATAATCATCGCTGCACCTCCATCTGTCGCCAACTTCCGTCAATCGATTCCTCCGATCCGCAACAAGTTATTTTCCGACGACTTCGACAACAGCCACAACTTTGCGCCGCCACAATTAGACCTTTAACTCTCGATGCAGCCGACGTGAATCACCACTGCCGCTCACCTTAGTTCCGTTCCGTACAACCGTCCAGGGCCGGCTCAACCTAAGGGGAAGAAAATCTTGTGGCCTTTTTGCCAAAAAAATGTATGTAATTAAAAGTTAAACTTGAAGGGCCCAAGTGTAATTATTTGAAAGATTGTGTTAAAATTTAAAAACAAGAAAAAAATGGTTAACCAATCCATACATACACAAAACCACTACACTACCAACCATCAATTTGTTGATAACCCACACCCTAAATCCCTAAATCTTTTATAAATGGACTGTGGTTTCATCAAATTGTGGAGGCCCTATAGTTTTGGTGGCCCAAGCCTCATTTGGCTTACCCTTGGGCCGGCCCTGCAACCGTCCGAATCACTTATTGTGTGTCTCTAAGTAGCTCCGTTCGACTATTAAGGTAATAAGTTAAACCCCCGTCCGTTTCGTATTCGTATATAGAAATTAAATTCTGGTATGTTGATTGGGCTTTCCGGCGAGAGAAAAAAAAAACTAGTTGAAGGTGATGACCTGATGTTTTGGTTGATAAGGGTTCTAAGGAAACTTATATATTGGTTTATATTAATATTAAAATTTTCATATTTGGTTTCTGTAACAAACAAAATACACTTATTTTCCTATAAAAATAATAATAGGTGTGTTGTTATATGAATAATAAGTGATAAATGATTAGCCATGTTAGTAAAAATAAATTGCTATAATCTGTGCATTAGATATTTTGAGAGGAATCAAGTTTAGCTGTCCACGCCAAACTCAATTAAAATTGGTGGTTTTGGTTAATTAGTTTTGAAGAAAGCTTTAATTATTAAGATATAGATTTTTGTCGCCGGGAACCTCTTAACGAACAAATCTAGTAAGTGAATTTTAGAATCATTAAACTGATTTAGAAAATGCACGATTTAGGTTCGAGTACTTTTGAAACGAGTTGCTGTTTGTGATTGCTTGGCGTTGCTAAAATAAGGTACGGATTATGTTTTTCTTTCATCGTAGTATATTTTTATTTTTCGTTACTCGTTAGTACGGATTATGTTTTCTTTTCATCGTAGTATACTTTTATTTTCCGTTATTCGTTAGTACGAATTTCTGTTCCTGTCATCATAGTATTTTTCTTATTCCAATCCGTCACTTTGTAGTACGGATGTTTTCGGTAGTCATTTTTGTTTCGTATGTGATTAGTATATATTGTAGCATGCAATAGACCTTAAACCTTGTGCTCGTTATTGCATGTTCTGTTTAGACTTATGTCAAAATACTTTTATTTTCTGATACGGCTCTGTACTCTGTCACCCGAGCAATTATAAGTTAAGACTTGTCGTTGGGGCGTCAACGGCATGGCACCCATCGTGACGGTGCGTAACTAAAGTTCACGGCGTCTCTAGTTTGTGCTTGTGTAGCACCTGGCCCCTAGAGGCGAATAGATCGATCTTAGCTCTGACTCCTGACTCCTGTTGAGATGGAATAATGTGTGTACGCCTACACGCACCATCTCGGCGCATGGACTATAGCCATGCATGCCTCTGTTTAGGCACGTGGGTGCTTCTATGTTACGTGACTTATTTATTGTTATGTGTAGTTACATATGTCTTGTATCTGATATGCTCTGAATTATATGTTTATATGCATCTTATTATGTCCTGATCGTGTATCAGGCGTGCCTCTGATTATGTTCAGTATCTGATTCTGGTTATATATGTTTTGACTCAGTATCTGTATCGGTTTCGTCTTAGTATATGTCTTAATATTAGTTTCACTTTCGACTTAGATTCACATGTCGTGTTATACGTTGGTTGTATCCGTCAGCATCTGTTTTCAGCATTTGTCCGGTGTCCGCCTCAGTATTTGTTTTAGAACTGTTTTGTTTCCAGTATCGGGTTGCATAATCTTTACAAGTATTGGATTACTATGTTTTCAGAACTCAGCTTATCTAAAATATTTTGTTAATTAAATATATATATTTTCAAATTAGAAATATAGTTGTTTTGACTAAAGAATGATTTGTTACGAAATTCGAGTTATCATTAGATTTTGATTTACATCTAAATGTTTATTCATAATATAGTAAATTTGATAATTTCTTGTTATAAAGGAAGTGAGATTTTTAAACAATATAATACTATAAGTAGAGCTATTTGAGAGAAGGAAAATTGTTTTAGTTTCAAATGTGGTTCAATGTCAGTCTCGGTTCAGTTTCCGTTATGTAGTGTTTCGTTCCCATTTGTTCGTCTTTACATGTACTGTCGATTTCTCCGTTACTGAGCAACTTTTTGGCTCAGCCGTAGTTTCTTTCCTGTGTTTGTCTTATTTGTTTGACAGGTAATTTGGGAAACTTGGGGAATAAGTGAAGAGTGTCATAAAGATAAAGATTTATTTTTATTTCGGTAATGTAATGAAAATGTAATTGGAATCTTTTGTTTTCAACGTTATGGATTGGTTTTAGTTTTTATATCTGTATGAGTGACACGTCAGTCTGTCCAGGTTGGGGTGTTACAATATATATATAATAGTTTTAAATGTATGTAAAATAATAAATAAATAATAAACGAGCCGGATTCGAGCTTGAAAAACAACTCACGAGCCGAGCTCAGGCTCGACTCTGCACCTTTACAACCCTACCTGCTCAAAATAAAACAAGCATAATCCAAATGTTATGGCATCTTGCATTTGCTTACAAAAAAAAAGTATCAAAGCAAATGATGAACTGGGACTGGGTCTTAAAATTTGCCTATTTTGACGTGGTTCATTTTACCAATAAAACAGCCATTAGATCATCTAGATAAAAAGTGTTTTTCTGCATATAGTTACTAACACATAAAACCATATGGTTATAATATATAAACAACAAGACTTCAATTACAAAATCGGGTTGATGATTCCGCACACGCCATGTCAGCATTCTGGTTATCGTCGATGAAGGGTGAAATCCATATGGTAGCAAGTAGGATTGCAAGGATATGGACAATCAATATGCTTTGATACTTTTCGCTCAAAAAACCAATCACCAACTGATTCTGCAATTGTCTATTCACCCATGAAAAAAAAAAACTTGTAAGTGCTTATAATCCAACCTTGTAAAATAAACTCGAGTGTTTGGGATTTACTTATTAAAACTACTTACCTGCTTATTGAGTTTTAAGCGGTTTTTGGTATATTTGGGATTTGTGTAACCAAATTGCTTATCTGATTCTTTTAGTGAACCAAGCAGTTCGAATAAGCAACTTGTAACTGGTTACCAAAAAAATCTTAATTCAAAAGGCAATATGCAGATTAGCGGTTTAAATAAGCAATTCCAAACACCCTACTGTAGATTTGTAGTAGGTACAAAGAGACGATAGGAATCAAGCCGTTCATGAGTTGCACGAGATCGGTTAGCTACTTAGCTAAAAGTTCAAACTGAGCCAAGCTTAAACAGGCTCACGTCTAAATAGAAGCTCATTTAGAAAATGAGCTCGAACCCGGATTTCATATACCGAGCATGACTAGGCTCGCGATTCCCAAGGAGTCTAATATTAATAAATGTAATTTTATACACACGCATATATAAAATATGATAAAAAAAAGATCTTATTAATATATATAACCGTTATATATAATTACGATTAGAAAAATAATTACATACGTATAGAAATAAAATAACTAATAAGTAACAAATGAGTCGAACTCAAGCTTTAGACATAGAGCCCAATGCTCGTTCACCAATCACCCTCCTAATGAGGTGGAAATTTCAACTATTTACCTAGAAATGGGCTTGTTCAGGTTATATCAACATCTAATGGGTAAAGCTTACTAGCCTGGTTGAAATGGGACGGGTCTAAGGAGTCGAAGGTAATGTGAAGTGTAGTTGAATTCTTACACTCTTAATATACCATTTCACATAATATATTTCATGTTACCTTGTTATTAATTTTGGGAGAATATGGACCATGCCAAGTTTCAGATATCCATGTTTGGCAGTGAATATAGCAAGAATTTATAAACATTCCCACATCCTTCATTTGCTGTAATTCTGACAATGCCTTCAAAAATGAATTTCTGAATCCTGTATATACAAATATATCCCCAATTAGTACATAGCCTAGGGAGTAGCAGTGTTCATAAACCATTGAAACCGACCGAACTGCCCAAACCAAAGTAAGTCAGCCGGTTTAACATGTATATGGTTCGGTGTTCGGTTTTACAGTTTAAAAGTTGGAACTTGGAATCGGCTATGAGAACCAAACCGTCATTTAACATCTCTCTCTCTCTCTCTCTCTATATATATATATATATATATGCTTTTTTAATTTAAGGAATACGCAATTATGTATACGTATAATATTCATGAACCATCCTTAACATTTGAAAACAAAACAATACAAAATGACGCTTTTGAAAAAAAAAGAATTGGTTCAAAACTGCCAAACCGCTGAAACCCTGATCGGTTCGGTTTGTCGTTTTTCAAAACCGTAGTTAGAGGTTCGGCCCAAAACTTTTAGTCGATAGTTAACACCCTAAGTTATAGCCTATTCAAAATATTTACCAAACATCATAAATCTAATACCTTGGAGCACTTCAATCTGTTCAGGACTA